>BGPR01016953.1:6359-33540 GCA_013235015.1 Araneus ventricosus
CTGCCAGCAGATCATAGATTCTGTCTTATAGGCTGCATAGAATCCTACTCTCCATTCAGATGTTTCCTTGCATTCATGCACGGTGGGATATTCCTTAATAAGACTCTGCCAGCATGTCATAGATTTTGTCTTATAGGCTGCATAGAATCCTCCGAACCAATCAGATGGTTTCTTGCATCCATGCATAGTTGGCTTAGTTTCGTTTACCTGTACTTACTCCCGGTTTAGAGGCAACTAGAGCGCTATTTTGTGACGGACCTCAAAATTCTGAATCGTGGTCAGATGAGGAGGAGGACTCCTCTGCTGGCACCCCTCTCTATACTTCCACACCACACAAGCAGGAGGACATATAGCCAATACGTATGATTTAACGTGCAACAGATCCCATACACGGAGGATCTCCAGTGGAATCGGGTTTCGAACCTGGAGCCCTCCGGTCAAGACTTTACAACTAGGCCCTACATGCATGGTTGGAGTTTCTTTAATAGTTATCGTAACTCATATTTTCCCTAAGTCGGAAGATAAAGTTATTTTTAATAAGAAATAAATACAACGGTTGTAATAACGAATATTGAATCTAGGAGAATAATGGTTTCACGAAATAGACAGTTACACCGCTTTACACAAGTAATTTCAAGCATTAAATTATTATGCAGTATCCAGTCAAATAATTTCTAAAGATACAGCATCTATTAAACTAAATCTAAAACTTGAAAATTCTATCTATAATAAAATTCAATGTATAAAATATTCAAGATAAAAATTAAATTCATTTCTGAGCTTGGTTAGCATTCAGACTACACCTCTACCTCGAACTACGACCATCCACACTTACGATCACAGAAAAGAATTTTTAAATTTCAGATTTAAACTGAATTTTAGGTTGCACTTTAGCACCTACAATAGAGTACATGAAATGCATTTTTCATATAATATACAAGAATTATACGCCCAGTTAAACTTCGATTAACTGATACTCGACTAACCGTCAGTTTCTGTCATCCGTCATGGTCTAAAAAGTATCAACAGACTTACAGACGTCTTTGAAATTGTATAGGGATTACTTTCACATCTAACTGTACAAAGCTGGAGACGACTCTACTGTAAGATGGCGGAGATGACAAACCATCAGTGACGGAAGAGTTGACAATATTCATAACATATTGCTATATTGTAATAACAATATTATACGATATTGGACAATATTCGCAATATTGTACAATATCATATAATATTATATGACATCGGAAAATATTGTGCAATATCTTGCAACATGTTATGTTGCTTGGGTCGCTATTACTAATATAATAGCCCAGATCTGTCTCTCACTGATCCGGTAACGCTCTTACGTCACCAACAATAAATTCGCGCCATAGGACTGCGAGACGTTAAACAGTATTATTTCATTGTTAGAGCACCTAAATTTCAGTAATCTTAAATGTTAAAAAAGTAATTGTTGTTCTAATTTCAAATTTAATAGTTTTAAAATAGTGAAATAAAATGTGCTATCGATTGATGTAAAATTTATCTCGCTGTGATCAACAGTTCCCGAGAAATTTTAAATTGTATTAATCATATATTTCAAATTAATTTCCGTTTTTTAGTAGAAAGTAGTATATTACGTGAGAGGTATATCATGCTCGTGATATGCATAGTTTGGACGCCACGATGAATTTCATGGTTATTGAATTTTAATTGAAAAACCCAAGGAAATGTCAAAAAACGCGTTATTGTTTTTCAAATATGACTTAGCCAAACTATACCTCATTTTTCCTATCGTTCGTATTTTTCAATTAATTCGAAAATTAATAATGCATAATGACGTATTTGTACAGGATCGCAACTGACGTAATAGAACAAAATTAAAAATATATATATATATATATATATATGCAGTGATTATAGAGATATACTCTTTGACAAAAGAACCTCAATAACGTTCAAACTTAAAAATTTAATGAATTACGGTTGAATTGCGGCCACTGGGCGACCTCTAGTCTATTTAAACACGTCAAATTTGACGGGAAATCTCTCGAATGAAGAGGAAATTTGCACCCGTCATACCATGACGGGTGATTTTCCAGTTATATTATAGTATTGCAATGCATTTCCGTACATAATTACTCCTTTATTAAAACTATATTGACCGTTTAGTAAAATTAAATAAAACACGTCTGTATCATTCACTTTTAAAGGATTTTATTTCCATTTTCTACAAAGCCCAGCCCTATTAATCGCGTTGACATTCATATGTATCAAGAGATTTCGGCTATCCGTCATGGTCCTGGTCCGAACGGTGACGATTATTCGAAGTTTTACTATGCATATATTGAGAGTTTGCGTTTGAAGTGCAATTTACATTACTCTTTTGAGTCGCGTTAATATGCATATTTCTTATGTTTTAAGAGATTTCGGTTATCCGTCACAGTCCTGGTCCGAACGGTGACGATTATTCGAAGTTTTACTATGCATATATTGAGAGTTTGCGTTTGAAGTGCAATTTACATTATTCTTTTGACGCGTTATATGCATATTTCTTATGTTTTAAAGATTTTGCTATCCGTCACAGTCCTGGTCCGAACGGTGACGAGTTATTCAGTTTCATTTTCAATTTACATTACTCTTTTGAGTCGCGTTAATATGCATATTTCTTATGTTTTAAGAGATTTCGGTTATCCGTCACAGTCCTGGTCCGAACGGTGACGATTATTCGAAGTTGTACACTGCACATATTGAATGTTTGCGTTTGAAGTGGAATTTCTATTATTCTTTTGAATGTAAATAGTGCTGAAGAATATAAATCCCTCTAGCGACCAGTTCGACTAACAACTCGTCATTCGGAATGGTATACTCGATCGCAAGACGACGAAAAGCTGTGCATTAAGATAACCTTCTTAAAACGCAGCTGATGTCACAAGAGAAGGTCACAGCTGATGTCACAGAAAAATATCACATGAGAAGGCTGCCGAATTTGGACCACTTGGATATTCTTAACACAGGTGTTTTTTTAAAAAACTACATTACTCAAAGCGATCTGTAGCACGATCCATCAGTTGAAATGCAACCAAATTTGTAGGGGGACTAATGACGACATGGTGAAAAAGATTACATGAAAAAAATAGTTCCGAAAGTCGCCGATAAGGGAAAATGTGGCGCTGTTGTAGTGGAGTAGCAAACGGGGGTATAGATGTCCCGGACGCAGCCCACTTTTAGGGGGCGCCGGTGAAACAAAAGATTAGTGTGTTTCTGTCTGAGGACTGCGAAGTATTATCATTATACCCGGGGACCTGTTCACACGGTTAAATCACATGATGCCCTGGTTCCACTCACCCTCTGTACCCCACTGGTGATACTGTTTTTTTTTATTAATATGTCTAAATAGTTTCATTCCCTAAGATTCCTGTTTTTCCTCCTTCTGTTTTGTCTTTTCGAATATAGATGGCGCCATGGTTCTAGTGTTTCTTCAAAAAAAAGGATGATTACTTATTTTGGATGAAAATTCGCGTGGCTAATGATATTTTAAATCAATCTCATTAGCGTTTTTATGTTTGTGTTTGGTTTTCCTTTTTCTTTTAAAATAACGCTTTTTAGATGGTACTAATCTCCTTTGTCTTTTGTTGGGAAATTTCGGGCTAAGAGAAGCTATATTTGGCGTAATGCAAGCTTCTTACAGAAAAATTTCCCAAATATTTTGAATCCATTTCTATTAACGTCCTTAGCCCTTGATAAAATGGACTAAAATGGATTCCTTGTTTGTTTAATTCGATTCTCTCAGAGTTTATTTTAGTTTTTTGCTTTCTTCGAATGACTTTGATTCCCACTGGTGATACTGGTACTGGCTGGATACCGAGTCGATCACGGAGGGAGGGGTTGTCTGTTTCAGCCTCCGATATAAGTGTCTTCTGCGTGCAGTGGCGTCGTGACTGGGAAACACGGGGCGTGTGGAGAATAGGGACGCCAGTATAAGAGGACAATGGAGGCAAAATATGAGTGCTTAGTTGTCACTTTTTTAAAGCTAAATAGGATGAGGGCGAAAAAATAACATTACGCCCCGAACCCCACTGATCCTCGCTACGCCACTGTTGCATTACAGAAACAAAGAATCGACCATATTGGATGTCTGCGATCGCCACGCACCCCATTTGTTTTATTTCCCGAGGAATCGCGAGAAACGTGATGGAATTTAGCGGCTCCGGTCCAAAGCAGTGATATAAAGAACCTTGAAACACTTCAATAGAACAAAATATATCGATAAAAAGCGTGAGCGTGCGATGCACTGAATCTGCTCACCATGACGATGGAAAGCCTTTGATTCGAAATCATTGTTCAAATAATTATTTTCCCGAACTGCACTGTGCTCCAATAAGAACCCAGCTGTCACGTATAGATTTGCGGAGACAATGCTTTACTGAAAGACAAAGCGATTATTTCCCTATAACTTTCCCATTGTGTTTTGGCAACCAAAGTGCGAAAATGGAAAGGCAATTTATCCGAAATTCCAGCACGTTTTAATAGACTGCTTTTTAATACTTATTCTACAGCCGGAACAATTACCATGTAGTTCCCTAAATGGCCGAAATTACGAGACGATTGTTTTGATGTGATATTTCGAAAGAATTCCGTCGAATAACAATGCATATTTTACATCCTCGATTCGCATTCGCTGCTGCCCTAGTAACACAGGAATCAGCCTCAACCTGTTCGAAATGAAAAGGTTCCTTTTTCTGCGGTGGCGGGAAAACAGATGACCTTATAAATCTTCTTCTTGTTCGAAGGGGGAATGATAAAGAGCTGACGACAAAAGACTTAAACAATGCAGAGCGGAGTGTTTTGTATTTGTACTATGGCAGCAATGTTTTACAAGGCTTTAATAAAGTAGCCTTTGTTTAACAAAAAAGAACTGCAGACGATATTTTTTTCTTCCCGTAATTGAATAGCGGCACGGTATAAGTGTATATTCTTCTAATTCTAAAGATAGAATTCTGCTTTGTTAGAGGTATTTAGCAATTCTTAAATTGTTATATCTCAAGTTCATTAATGAAACATTCATGCCTTAATGTTTGAGATATCGTCCATTGTTTGTTACATTGAAAGAGCTTCTCTTCAAAGATTGAAATCACAGTACTTGTAGGTCAAAATTAATTATATGAACTTTGTATAACAGATATTTATTTTCTTTTTGTTTTATTTGGCACTTCAAGTTTATTAATTACTGATTACCCTATTATTACTTCTCAATAGTTATGCATTTCTCTCAAATAGGTCATGTTTGTATACTTAAGTTTTGGAATTACGTAAAAAAATCACAAGAACCATTGAAAGAGAAATTTCTCATTGCCACGAACAAAAGCATAAATGATGTAAATAGGCACAGAGATTGCCTATATATTTTTGAACAATTTTTACATAATATAAATAAGATTTTAACATAAAATTCTTTAGTTTTAAACAGCCTGTTCGATAGCTCTTGTTCTTTACTATTAGTCCACTTCTTAACCATTTACAGTTCACTACATGTTTCGTTCTAAAAATTACTAAATGTATATCAGAAATGAGTATCAGACATGTTACTGATCGTAAATATGTAAAAGAAAAAAGTTGTCATTTTTTTATTTTCAAGAGATTTGTGGTTTCACAGTGAAACGAATGAATGATAACAGGCTATTTTTCTCCCGAATAAGTTATCATCGGAATTCAATTTAAACTATGCATTTAATTTATAAGTATACGTGGGTATTTACGATATTCAACATTCATAAAATTCAATATTACTTTCGAAGATTCAATGTTAAAAAAATATCAATTTGTGCAAGAACCCTCATCATTTTGTTTCTGTTAAGAGATCGAAAGCAATTTAGCTCTTGCAATGCCGATACCTTTTTGTATACTAACGATATTCAGCTGGAATTTTTATATAAGTTGGCCTATATATCTGGCTCTTAAGTTATGAAAGAAAAATTACGCTACGTTTCGCTCATGCGCAGTCAAAAATGCCCAATGTGTGGTTTCACTGCGAAACCAATGAACGTTAAACGGTTAAGGGCAACGGAGTGAAATTATTGGAGTTCCGTTGTTTCAATGAGAGCCTTGCACCTCCACATCAGAATTAAATGGCGTAGAAATTAAATTTTTAATTTAACAGAGGAAAAAAAACACGAATATTTTAATTTTCACTAAGAGGTACATTTACTCGTAGTAAGAGTTTTGAGAGAGAAAGAATGCGGAGGTCAAGATACACATCAAACGAAAATTTGTAAATATTTTACATAGTGAAGTTCCATATCTTAATTGCCATGTTTATAATGTAATTTGTAAAATAAATAGACGAAGTTTCTGCTCTTCCATAGCTCTCCATTGTGCATTACTAGTCTTAGACCAACGGTCGTTCATTGTATTTTCAAAAGTCCAAACAAGCAATAGCCCGTGGTGATACATCTGGAGCAGGAATGTGAGTAAAAGATATTGGATTGATGTCAGTTTCTTGTTTCATTTTTTGCAAGAAATTAATAATGGATTTATGTTTATGGTTAATTGATTTGTCGCGACAGAATTCTATTTCTAGATGGATATATAGTTAAAGAGACGGCATTTATCACTTAAATATGGGCAATAATATCATTATGGTAATATAAGGAAGTGGTTTTTTATATTTTTCATCATCTTCCTTATTTTTAATTTTCCGATGCAAAGTCAGCAACAACCGTAAATCTTAAAAGTTGCTTTAGAATCTTTGAATCAAGTTTTCATATTTTCTCTTTCTAAACAAATCCAATTTTCATCCGAGTGTCGCAATATTTTTTCATTTTTTCAGCAGGTAATGCTTCTCATACAGAAGTCTGCATCGAGCTCTGCACTCATGCACATGTCTAAGACAAAAGTGATTAAAATGCTTGTTTTTGGAATTTTAGGATTCAAATCAATATTTATTATTATTGCAGAGCATGCATACAATGCATTGGTGGCAACATATATATTGATTGATCGCGATCAAACTTTGGCAATAGTGATTTTTTAAGAACAAAAAAATAATAATGAATAGAATTGATGATTGGTTCGAGGCTATTTTTTAAGCAGAAATATATTCTTTCACACCACAATAGATCTTTCAGTTTCAACATAATCGACAGAAAATATGTTCGGTATACGGAAAAAGGTGTAGATTTTGAAATATGAATGTGTTTTTTCACATAATAAACTCATTTCAGATGCTGAGAACCTTCCCGTGGTTCTAAAAATCAGTGAAGCGTGTACCAGAGAGTGACCACCAGTATTTATTCGGATTATTTTTATCGCTATTGTTCCGAATAAACGAATCCTCTCGGAAGTTGTTCAGATGAAATATTTAATGACGTTGCTTGAAAATTTCTTCACGTATTCATAGAACTCCTTGCATTTTCTAAACAACCGTTTTTCCATAAAAAATCTTTAGAAATGCAGTAATTGTATCAAATTATAAATAAGACAAGACATATTTTCAAAATATGCGTTTGAACCAATGAGTTAAATTTTGAGACTTCGCTAACTCCCGGATTGTAGAGCCGAACTTCACAAGACAGATTTGCTTCCGAGATTGTGCTTTTGAAGTCCTCATCTCTCCATACAGGGTGTTTCAAAGATATCTTGCAAAAATGAAAGGGTAGGTTAGGCATACGAAAACAAGTCATTTTCGCAATAGAATATGGAAATGTAAAGGGGATTCGCTACAGGGGGCTCTCTGCCAGTGAATCGAGTGGAAAAAAAGGATTCACTATATGAAATGTACACAACGGATCGAATGGAATACAAATTTACGATAGCACAACAATCCAGTTACATGAATAAGAATATGCGAAGCGAGTATTGCCTAAAACGGCAAGTCCTTTGAACACTCACTTATTCTCCTCCAACACTCCTTAAGTATTCCAAAGGTTTGTTGTAGATACTGCGCCCTATTTGCCATTATCACATCTGTCATGCAGCATGCGATTTGTAATGTTGTTATTCTTGAAACTGGGTTGTTTTGGTGTTGTAAATTTGTACTGCATTCAAGCTGTGTTGTTCATTTCATCTGGTGGATCCTTTTCTTCCACTGACGAAGATTCCTCTGTAGTGAATCCCCTTCACATTTTCGACTCCATGTTCGATTGCGAAAATGACTTGTTTTTGTATGTAAACGCACCTACCCGTTCATCTTTGCCAGATGTTTTATTTTTTTATCGCCCAGGCCGACCCTGCTTTCCCAAAGGGTGTAAAGCATATCGCGAATCGACGGGAAGGAAAATTCCAGCACAAATGTTAAAGTAATAAAATTCAATATAAAAGAAGTATACAAAATAATGCAAAAAAATTAAGTAATACAATACAAAACAATATAAGTAATATAATACCAAAAATTAGGTAATACAATACAAAAACAATATAAGTAATATGATACCAAAAATTAGGTAATACAATACAAAGCAATATAAGTAGAATAATGTAGAATTCCGCCAAATTTCTTACAACCATTCTCTTGGCGACTTGGCTCGCGTTTGGTTCACAGTTGGCGACATTTGCGCCCGGCTAAAGGAAAACCACAATTGGCGCATTTGCGCCAGTCTAACAGAAAATCAGCTTTGTCTCTTGGCGATTCCGGCTTGTAATAGCGACATTGCGCCCGGTGACGAAAACCGCTTCGCTCGTCAGCGACTTGGCTCGCGTTTGTCTCACAATATGCGACATTGCGCCTGGTAACGGAAAATCGCTTTGCCTTTGCGACTTGCTGTCTTCACAACATTAGCGACATTTGCGCCCGGTGACGAAACTGCTTCGCTCTCGGCGACTTGGCTCGCTTGGTTCACAATTGGCGACATTTGCGCCCGGCAATCTGGAAAATCGCTTTGCTCTTGGCGACTGGCTGTCACAACTGACGAATTTGTGCCCGGCTGAGAAACCGCTTCGCTCTCGCGACTGGCTCGCGTTTGCTAAAATTGGCAACTTGGTCTGGAACGAAAATCGCTTTGTTTGGCGATCTTTGTTCAAACTGACGACATTTGCGCTCCAACGGAAAACCGCTTCCCTCTTGGCGACTGGCTCGCGTTTGTCTTAAAATAATACATTTGCGCCCATTAACGAAAAGTATCCAAATATTAAAGTAATAAAATACAATATAAAATAAAGAAGCATACAAAAAATAATACAAAAAATTAGGTAATACAGCAAAACAATATAAGTAATAAAATGCAAAAAAAATTAAGTAATAACAACAAACAATAAAAAGTAATATAATACAATAAAGTAAATAACACAAAATACAAATGTGAATATAAAGTAAATAAAATATGAACAGCGCAATGTAACTAAGTAATTACAACATAAATAATAAATACAATACTAATGCGCAATAAATAACGAAAACATTAAAAACTAAACAAGAAGCGGAAAATTTATAAAATCTAATGAATAGTAAATAAATTGTAGAAAAAAAAAGAAATCCAAGTCTGAGATATAACTTAGAAAAGAAAGACAGGAAAAAAAATCTAAAAAAAAGAAGAAAAAAAATGAAAAAAGAAGAGAAACAACAACAAAACAATTTCTAAAACACAATTTAGGGAGAAAAAAAATGACACAAAAACAAAATTCGACAAGAGGCTATCTCTGCGAAACGGCCGCTGGGATTGAGGGGTGTAGAATTACTTACCTTACTCAACTGTCACTTTCTGTGAAGGCTAGAAGTAGCTCTATGCGACTTAACTTATAGGTGACTATTAGTTAGAATCTATTGACTATGTGACTCCATTTATGTAAAATTCTTCGTGTTTTTAACCAACTTTTCAACTCGACTGTGACTCAAAAGCGAATAGCCACAATCTAAAATTATTTTCAATTCTTCAAAGTCACACTTGTTCTCTGTTAAAAGAAACTAAAACCAACTCTATGTTATTTGGCTGCGGAGCTATAGCGTTTAAAAAATACCATGAAAAGATCATAATTTTTCCTTTCCCGACACACAACCATCAGACCCACTTGCGGAGAGACGCGAGTCTACGTCAGAAACCGAATTCTGTAATATAATTTAGAAGAGGAAAAAGAAAGAAAGTCAGGTATCCACGTGATACACTTGGGAAAGTCTATTGTATTTGTTATCACTTATAAGGAATATATCCCGAATTTTAAAAGTGGCATTTTTGTTAAAGAGTAAAGATGACAGATGTTTGTGGAACACCTTGTATTCCCTTAAGACAGTGATGGGCAAACTTCGGCCTGCTGGCCAGCTGCGGTCAGGTCAGCTTTGAGGTTCTATCCGGACCGCCACAGATTTTAATATAATTGTATAAACTTTGTAAATACTCTACAGGTTCCTAATTTTAATCTGTAACCCTAGGCCGCGGTGGCTCAGTGGTAGGGTCCCGCTTTGGGGCTGGCGCTGGGTTCTAGTGCCTGAAACCTGATTCCACCCAAGATCCGTTGTGTATAGTCTTGCTGCACGCTAAATCATACGCAGTGGCCAAACGTCCTCCTGCTGGTGCGGCGTGGAAGTTTGGAGGTGGTAGCCCAGGTAGTCCTCGTTATCTGACCAGGTTCAAAATGACGAGGTCTGTCCTAAAATAGTCTCGTTGTTTGAACGGACGTGTTATAACTCAAACTAACCGTGACTCAATATTAAAATCTAAACTGGTTGAAGATAGGCGTACACTTCCAGCTGAAAAACGCTTTAAACGGCGTGGTGAATTTGCTTTAATGTTGTTGAGCTCAATAGTGTAGTACTGAAAAATTAGTTCATATTTTCATATAGTCCTCCAGTCTGATTAATCATATTTAAATAGTTTTGACACTAACATTTTAAATAAAAAGTTCGTTTCTTCATACGAAACTTATCGACGTTACGGGATTTTAATGTTACTACTTTATACAATTTCAACGGCCGCCTCTGTCGAAGATTGCCAATCAATGGGCAAGTTGCTTACTTTGTTGTAAACTGACGTTGATTGACCAACTGTCACACATTAGTAACGACCATCAGCATACCCTTCTGAACTCAGACAGGCGTGTTCCTGTCGGTTGGTTGCATGCGGAAACTCTTATTGAAAAAAGCCAGAGCGAAAAAAAAAAAAAAAATCTGATAAAAGATAAAAAAAACAGGTAATTATAAAAGAAAAAAAGAATATAATTATTTTTAAGTTCACCTCTTTCTGGTCACAAATGCTGCTGTGTGACTTGAGAGGGCGTCCCATGTAAGCAGAAGAGCAGAGAATATTAGGAGTACATAGGGTTGCTGTCTGTGGTTAGTTGTTGTCGCCATCTTGGAAATCGAGTGTTTCGTTTTCCGCGATGAAGTGATGAGTTTTCTAATTTTCGCCCTAGAATTACAAGGTTTGATCACTTTTTTCCACCAAAGTGATTCTAGGTCAGCTGACGGTTTTGTTAGGTGGTATGATGTTGTAAACAGGCAACTTGTAGCATAGTGAAAGGGGTTCATTCAGACACAGAAGAGTGGAACTTTTTTTTTATTTAAAATGTTAGTGTGTAAGAATATTTTAGTAAATATGATTCATAGGACTGGGGGGGGGGGCTGAATATAAATTGAGACTTTGTAACTATTTTAGCATAATTGAGAATAATTTCGAGCATAATGCTCAACCACCAAATTCCAACAACGTCTTTGGCGAACAAAAGGAAAGAAAAGTCTGTATTGAAGTAAGCATGTATGCAGGAATGATACCATCTGGTAGGACCGAACTTCACTATCTAATATCTTCAATAAAATTGTATCAAAATAATACTAAATGCGAAATAGTGCCGAACAAAAGTACTGACGCAAGTCATGAAAATCAAATATTTTATAAAATAAAAACTTAATTTTTTTGAATTAAAAGTGAAAGCCTTCTTCAAAATTAAACAGACTGATGAGCAATAGCGAATGAATGACAAAAATCTATTTCAGCAGCTGTTGCATAATAAATTTTGATTTTTAAAAAAAAATTAATGAAAAAAATTGTACGAAAACTAAATTGATATCAGTAAGACGCTAACTTTTTAAACTTTAATGTGGCGTAAAAATGGTTTTTCTGTGATATCATGCTCCTTACTGTGAAAAACGTTTAAAATTTCGATTATTTTATGATTAAAAATCTAATTAAAATATCAAAAAACCTTTTCTTGGTGAGCACCTACTACTCAAAAAATAACTCACTTCCAAATTTGGAAGCTCTAGGTCCAACGGTCTGGCCTGTAGAGAATTTTGAACGATTTTTGTATCACGTATCACGCAATTTTCAGATAGTATGCCAATCTCAAAACACCATCACGTTAAAATTATCTGATATAAACAATATGTAATAATAACCAACGGAAGTTAATAACCCTAAACTTTCTCGTATACTTCCCCAAAACGGTGCTGTTTCCCCTCCCCCCGCGTGGATAAAAAATTCGAACCTACTATAACCCAGAATCCAACGACTATCAGAAGGTTTTTCATTGTAGATTATAGTGATTGTGAAATATTTAGGTAAAGAATCAAATTCAAAGAGGTGCGTACCGATTAAAACGCATCTATCACACACTGCTAGGCTCCACCAGTACGCATGCGTATGGAGAATCGGATTAGAAAAATTAATTATGCAATTTGAATGCCTTTTTTTAACCCATTGACAGAAAAATTGGACACAAATATACAATTAAGGTAAGAAGGCCACATACCAGATTTCATCTATCTCAGTAATTTTGTTAAGAAGTTATTGAGATTAAAAATATGCGATTATACAGACCGACAGACAATCAACCCTTCGACGGATTTGGTCCAAAATTTGATACGGACTTACATTCCTGATGAGAAAACTGTGTACCAAATTTTATCCATCTAGCTACTCTAGTTTTTGAGTTATAGTGTTCACATGAACGCGGACAAACAGACTTCTCGTGAACGGATTTTGTCCAAAATTTGATAGAAACCTACAAATCATATGTAAATATCACATACCAAATTTCATCCCTGTATCTCCAATAGTTTTCGAATTATCGTGTTCACAGACACACAGACAGACATAATTCCAAAATTGTGTTTTCGGACTCAGGGAGGTCTAAAACGTGGAGATTCGTCCAAATCTCGAGCTCGCATTTTTTGACGATTACAGTACTTTCTCTTCGTATACGAGAAAGTAAAAACGACTTAAACTCAATGAAACATTTATCATTTTCCTTACTCAAACTGAGCACCTTCTAAATGTCTTTTACGAATGCCAAACCCATTATTTAGGACCATCTTTGCATAAAATGTATCCCTTCCTCAACTTTCCGTCGCGTCTTCCTCCACACCGAAGGCCGCCACTACAAACCACCTTCCGGAATATGTTTAACACAGAAAACGGGGAATTAACGTTCGCTTTGACGATGCAGGTATCCTTCGCGTGTGGCGGTGGGACTTGACTCACACAACAAACCTCCTTCTGCGAGCGAGTGTTGGCGGGAGTCATCGAAGGCATCCGTGTGTTTGTTTCGCGTGACAATGGCCCGGGAGGTCAAGGCGAGAGAAAGTTGCATTCGAAGGTGTGAGACGATGGAAAAAAAAGATTGTGTTTCTTCTTCTAATTAAAAGGAGGCCATTTCTCATCTTTGGAAGGGACTCATGTAGCGTGTCGTGTGGGCAGATGGGAAATAATTGATGAGATGGAGGTTTGTTTTCAAAATTTGTTTTGTCAATTCTCTGACCACGCAATGGGGTAGGGAGTTGGGAAGCTTTTAATATGTTGTAATGGAACAGTAAAAATCTGATGTATTCTTTATTATCGCGGCTTTATTTGGTTGGCGTTTCATTTTATGCCGTACTTTACTTCGACGTAGGAGGTGTTGAAGATTATGATTGCTTTGTTGGTTCAGATTAAACAGATTTATTTTAACATTGTTGTGAACATTTGAGAGTGGGACGTCCCAACCCATACAATTATTATTTGATACAACAGTTTGACAGCACGCATTGGCACAACATAGTCTATTTAAAGAATTACACAGAAATCCTATGCATTTTGAAATAAATAATAGAAATATAAATTAAAATGTAAAAATTATAAATAAGAAACAGAAGATTTAAACAAAAACCGATGACAATACACCTTTTTGCGTGCTCAACGCAACAGCTTCAAGTGATTTCATCAACAATAGAATTACAACAATTAATAATTAAACCACATAAAATAGATAAAACACATAAAATAGATAAAACACATAAAATAGATAAAACACATAAAATACATAAAACACATAAAATAGATAAAACACATAAAATAGAATTTAGAATGTAAAAGAAATTATTCAAAATGTAAGGAATGGAAAAGAACCCGAATGGCCAACTTCTTCGAAGGCCACTAGCCATAGGAGTTCTAAAATGGACAAAATTTTCTGTCAAGTGTAAGATTATAAATCAAAAGTATACCCCTTGTGGCCTGAAATTTGTCCAACCGCTAAACGAGAAACATTTTGAAAAATCAATGCATTTTGAAAGATATTCAACAATTTTTATGATTTAAAGTCTCAATTAGAATTTCTAGCACCAGAAAGATATTACACAGAATTGAGCTATATTCTGCATCACGCACGAAGGCATTAAATTTTATGGTATATTGTATTGATTGTACATCATAGTAGAATATTCCACATTATCATTCATCATATTGTGCTACCTGGGAAATTTAGCACGGGCATTATCTCAACTTTCTTAAATTGAATTATTCAGGAATATGAGAATTTAATATCATATATGAATAATCGAAAATTGTTGCAATTCCGCAATAAAAAATTAAAACTTTTCCTAATTCTACTTTTCCGTTTCTAAAAAGGGTCGCATGCACATTATCTAAGTTGTTCTTGAGTAGGAGGATTTAATAACTCAAGAACCATTTTTTGGCCAAACATACGCGAGAATTATCTTAGAAGAATATTCGAACTTGAATGAAAAGATACAAATCTGTTACGACAGTTCAGTGCTAATTAAAATTGTTGCAATTCCTCAATAAAAAATTAAAACTTTTATTAAAAGACTTTTCCTAATTCTCTTTTTCCTTTTCTAAAAAGGGTCACATGCACATTATCTAAGTTGTTCTTGAGTAGGAGGATTTAATAACTCAAGAACCATTTTTGGCCAAACTGCGCCAAGCATATGTAACTATTATTACTAATATAATAGCTCAGATTTGTCTTTCGGTAACTCTTTGACGTCACCAACAATAACACTCTCGCCATAGCACTGCGAGACGTTAAACAGCATGATTTAATTGTTAGAGAACCTAAATTTCAGTAATTTTAAATTTAAAAGAGTCATTGTCGTTCTAATTTCAAATTTAATAGCTCTAAAATAGCGAAATAAAATTTGCTATCGATTGATATAAAATTTATCCCGCTATGATCAATAGTTCCCGAGAAATTTTAGATTATATTACTCATATATTTCAAATTAATTTCCGTTTTTTAATAGAAAGTAGTAAATTACGTCAGTGGTATATCATGCGCGTGATATAGTTTGGACACCACGATGCATTTGATTATTTATTGCAATAGTGATGATATAATGTGATAATATTTTTTGGCAACGTTAAAATTTACACGAAGACATCTGTGGTACAAGGAAAATTGATAAGCAACGAAAAATACTTCACACGGAGTGTTGTTTACCGAGAGGTTTTTTGAAGAAAGAAATATGTAAATAAAAAAAAAGATTTCCTGCCATAAAACTTATGTCTATTTTATTTGCTTTCAATCAATGTTAAACAATTCTATCGCATATATATTATTTAAACACGTCAAATTTGACGGGAAATCTTTCGAATGAAGAGGCAATTTTCACCCGTCATATCATGACGGGTGCAAAGTGAGTCTTAGAAGAATATTCAGACTTGAATGAAAAGATAAAAATCTGTTACGATGGTTCAGTGCGAATTAAAAATCTGTTTCAATAGTATTTTGTCCGCAGAAGTAAACTGAACGGAATCAAATTTAATATTCCTAAACTCGGCTGTTCTTCAAGTTCGTCTACCGAAGCAACAATTATTTTCCTTTCGGTCGCAATTTTCATCCTTTCTAAGGCCGTGGGAATTTTCTTCCCACCAAATTCAAGAATTTTTAAATGCATTTTTTAAGGTTGGAGTAAGTTCTCTCCAAATTTTTCGATGAAACAAAAAACTGTGTGTTCCAATTTGTTATCTCAAACCATAACGAAGTGTCTTCACTTGGTAATTAATTATTGATTAATGAAATTAATTAACAAAAAATAATGTACTCCAATAAGCTAAATGAATTTCTTTTCTTAAATTAATCTCAACACCGAAGTTATTTTATTATAACCACTACTAGAAAAAATGGCCTTATAGAGTGTTAAAACAGTTATACAAAGAAGGAGCATATTATATTCCGACGATTTAAAACAAAACAAACTGAAAAACATGCACAAATAATTGGCAACTTCATTCTCTACCGCAGCGTTTTCTTCCATACTTTATTTCCCAGAAGGCGTCAAATGAGGCATGGCGACTGTGCTTGTCACACGTTTGTTCAGGCTTCGAAGAAGAGTACATCCTCCATTACTTCACCAAGTTTCTGGTGGCAGTATTACCTAAGAAGTTTTCATAAGAAAGCTAACAGAACATCCTTAAAATCAGTTGCACGTTTCATTCAGTCCATTGAAAGGAACTTAATCGCATAATGCTCTGCTTTTATTACCAACCGTTTAGGGATTAAGGTATCCGACTGTGTTCGGAGGCATTTTTTTGAAAAATAACTTATATATATTTTTAATGTTATTTTTCAACTGCATATGTTTTAAAACCATGAAAATATTGTAAAATTAGTCTTTCAAAAAAAACTGAGAAATTTGAAGAAAATTGACTAAAATATTTGCCTTACGCTAACAGCCATAGACAAAATCATATTCTAAATATGCATAAATCCTTGTAGGAGTACATTTTTATGACAGTTATCTGTGTTACGCTCTAAAGTCTTTCTTGTACTTCAAAATAGTTTTGAGATATAGCTGAATATAGTTACTAACTGGTAATTTTTCATAAAAAATGCTTTTCGTTTATATTTAAGCACTTAAAAATAATACTTGATTTTAAAATTGACCTTAGTTTTTAGAGGAAAACATTGAGCATATTACAGAAAACAATCTCAGAAATTTTCATATCAATACTTGAATAACTATTTGAGAAATCATTGTTACGGTCGACAGTCTTCCTCAAAAATATCATTTCTCAGAAAACACATTGAAAGTTTTCATGCAGCTCAAAATAATGCTTACAGTTCGGTAATAAAGCAGCTGTAACTCCATTTGTAATTCACGTAGAGTAAAATATAAGACATTTTTAGAAAGCTGGTTAAACAGGCTACAAAATTATAAAAGTTATAAAAAGTTTTTTGATAATTTCATCGAAAACGAAGATTTTAAAGCAGTCGGATACTCTATACTTCACCAAGTTTCTGGTGGCAGTATTACCTAAGAAGTTTTCATAAGCAAGCTAACAGAACATCCTTAAAATCAGTTGCACGTTTCATTCAGTGCATTGAAAGGAACTTAATCACATAATGCTCCGCTTTTATTACCAACCGTTTAGGGATTAAGCTCCCTGTAAAAGAGAAGATTACAGAAAGCCATCCAATGGACCGCTTTCGTTTCCGTTTGAGCCTGCTGTTGTGAGTCGGCGGAATCCTCTTAATCGTCCTGTTTAGGAGATGGAACACTGAAGCTCTGAAAAACAAGTTAATCGCCCGATTTTGGAAGGAAGTCGATCAGAAAGAGAGACGGAGGATTTTTGGTTGTAAATGGAAGCGATTACGCGCTCTTATTATGAAGAGTTTCGCTTCCCTGCTCTTCCTGATGTGGTACATAACACCACAGCATAAACCCGAACTCGGCGCCTAAACGGCTTCCTGTCGGTTGGATGAGTATGTGTGAAACTTTATTGAAAAGCAAAAGCAAAAAAAAATTACAACATTAGGATATAAAAACACTTGAAAGGGAACATAATTGTACATGAACAAAGAAGAAAAAAATAAAAACACATTGAGGATTACAATTCGAGTATAATATAAAAAATTTACAAGAGGAGTTATCAAATTTGAGTGCAGTGAAAGGGTTGAATGTTTCATTCAGTTGCATTTTTGCATGCAGTTGCAGCTCCATGATTCGGGGATGATAGTGGTGTTCGATGCGACGAAAAAGAAGAATTGAATAACGTATTACCACCAGTTATATTGATGAAAATTGTCGCAACCATCTTAAAAATCGTGGGATTGTTTTTTTGCTCTGTCTTGTTATTTATACTGAGGGATCGCTGGAATTTGTTACTCAAGGGTTGGCAGTGATGTGAAGGGTGAATTTTTCGAATGAATTACGGAAGAATTGGTGGTGACTGGTTGCTGTTTCTAAGCTAGTGTGCTCTGCTGCTCAGCTGGGAATTCTTCGAACTTCTGGTTCTAGGAGGTGAATCTTTGGAAGTTTCTATTTCTAGGCAGGAGTATGTGACGGTGTTGTATTTTGATTTTTAATTAGGTCTTCGTCAGTAACCAGGAATGCCATTAAATGATTTATATTTCGTCTTGAGAGTTTTCTGGATAGGGCGCTCTTCCACCAATGGACTATGAATTGTGGGCTTGGTTCCTTGTGGTGATAAGATAAAGTAAGTGGACATCTCGTTGCGTAGTGAAGGGGATTTCCTACTTCCCCACATCCGCAGTAGTCTGTAGAGTGGAGACCGAATCTCTTGAGGTAGCTGGGGAGGGGTCCATGGCCAGTGGCGAATTGGATGCATTCTCTGGACCAGTGCAGCTGTTTGTTAGATATTTTCGGTATGATCCTGATGTGGTACAGACGATTATGCAAATAAGCTGTTTAGTGTATTTTGTTCGAAAAAAGTTCAGACGTGCTGCTATGAGGATATATAAGACGGAGTAGACGACTGAAGAAACATTTTATTTGGCCAACGTAAGATGTGCGAGGTGAATCAATTCTAGAATGTGCCACAATTTCAAAAGCTTTGTATGAACTTGATAGATCGACAAACTGACATCCGTTTGGAAAATTCGGTTCCTTATCAACACAAAGCTGGGCCAGTGAACAGTCCATTTATTTAAAATCTATTCTAGACCATTTTGCATTTGGAAATCACGTTGGCATTTTAGATTTCACGTTTGTTTTTGTTGGTAAAGTAAAATACTGATGAAAAGACTTGAACAAATTTCTTATTTATTATTAAGAAATTATTTAAATATCTGCTTTTATTTGCTTGCCATTGCAATGTTAAAATCTATTTTTTTGGCATCACAATAGTCGATGACTATCAAATTCCTAATTCGTTTTGGACTCATCGTAAATAAATAGAAACATTTATTCAAGTTTTGTACTAATATTTGCGCCTGTCTGCAATATTAAAATTAGAAAGACAAGAGTTTATATAAATCATAAAAAAAAAGAAAATTAAGACAAACTTTTATTAATAAATTAAAAAGAAGGGTTTTTTTATTTTAATTATTTTCTACTTCTCAATCTTTAATTTATAATTAATTATCATAATTATTATTGAATCTCGAAATCATTTTTTTATAAACTCACTACCAGATGGCACCACTGGAACGAAATAAAAATTTAGTTAAATGAATCGATTAGCTCGTAATTAAGTTCTGAAAATTTTAAAACATCGTATTGTCGTTGGGAACGCACACGTGTACAAAATTTCAGAAATCTAGCACACCATCGAAAAATTAAAAAAAAAAAACAATAAAAGAATTTCATCTAAACAAACATGAAACAAGACGTTGAATAAAAGTGAATAAAAACAGCGGGGGCGATCTCCCCCAAACTTTCTCGTATCCGCCCTAACGCAAGTGAAGAAAAATAACCTGGACGATTCCCTACATAGGAGGGGAAAAATGCGAGCTGTTTTTTTCGTTGTACAATGGCGAAGGAACAAGATACGTAATTTGAACACTTTTTTTTCAACCGACTGAAACGAAAATTGGGCACGGATCTATAATTAAAGTTAGCAGACCTCATACCAATTTTTATTTATCTAAGTCGTAGGGTTTAGAAGTTATTATTTTCACAAGTATGCGATTATACAGTCCGACAGACAGTCAACCCTTGAACGTATTTGGTCCAAAATTTGATACGGACGTACATTCCTGATGATAAAACTATGTACCAAATTTTATCCACCTAGCTATTTAAATTTTTGAGTTACTGTGTTCACATGAACCGACTTCCCGCGGACGGAGTTTGACCAAAATTTGACAGAAATCTTCAAATTAGGTGTAAAGGTCACGTACCAAATTTCATCCTTTTTGCTCTAATAGTTTTCGAGTTATCGTGTTCACAGACAGACACAATTCCAAAATTGTGTTATTTGGACTCGGGGAGGTCTAAAACGTGGAGATTCGCCAAAATCTCGAGTTCGAATTTTTTGACGATTACAATACTTTCTCTCAGTATGTTTCGTATACGAGAAAGTAAAAAGGAGCAATCGGTATGAATCGGCCAGAACACCCGAAGAAGTCAAGAAATAAACTTCTCATCAGGTACTTGACCCATCGACGTAGGATGCTTTGAAGCTTTCATCTTTTAATCCAGCCTTTTCCTTTTATTAGTTCCATTTTCTTAGTTTTGTTTCGTCGGCATCCACCTGTTTTTGTATTCACTGGAACTGGCGGAGTTGTTGGCGTGGCCCACTCCTCAAGGGTGGGAGCAGGCAGCTAAAATACAACTCTCACCTTCATGAATAATTCAGCGTGCGGTCGCCCACTGGTCGAGGGTTGGTTCAACTCTCCTTCCCTTTCACCGAAATGGTGTTGGACGTTGTCTCCCAATATCGAACCATCTGGCATTCACTTGGTCGCTGCTTTAATTTCTGAAAAATGAAATCAATAACGCATTCATGAACATAAATCTGAGACAGTACTATTCACCTTCTAAATACAAAATAATTAACCATTTGATATTTAAAAGAATTATGGTGAATCCCAGTGAATAAACACTTTTTTCTAAGTTGACTTGTTTCATGTTTGTAAAATGGTAATCTGTAATCGATATTTCACTCATTTCCGGATAGAATAGAGTTTCCAAATTTTGTATGCCTGTGTATTCTCGATGATAATACACTATTTTAGTATTTTCAGAACTTAATTTTCAGTTAATGTAATAATTTAATTCAATTGGAGTGGCGTCACATGAATTTAAGAAAGACATTATGTTTTCATAGCATTTATAATAATGAATTATAAATTGAAAGCTAAAAAGTATAAAATAAGGTAATAATGAAAATTTCATACGCTAATAAAAGTGTGATATTAAGATGCTGTTTTAACTAAATTTATTCTCTTTCAAAGAAAATAAATAATAAAAACTTCAATAAAGATATTTGAATTCAAAATGAAGAAATTTAAATTTTTGCTTAATGCAATCAGTTGCTTTTAATCTCTTCTTTTACCACGGATCTTCTTTATGCGTCTTGATTTCGCTGATAGCTAAGACTTAAAACTGAGGAAACTTATTTTCTTCGCGCAAAACAGAGAATACAGAAGGCAATGTTTCTAACGGTTAATGTTACTTTTTCAAGAAGAAAACAAGCACCTAATTAAAAACAAGTATAAAAAGAAAATTTTTAAAGTCAATTCCTACTTAGGTGATTCGAGATATAATGAAAAACGTACTAATAGTAGCTAATAGTAGGAATTGAAAAATTAACGATAACATCGAGATGAATTTAATAACACCAGCATTTAAAGACACAGAGTACTTGCATGTAGAAATTTTTATTTTAATAATTTTCTTCTTTTTAGTCTTTCATTTATAATTCACTAGCAGTAAGCGCACGGCCTTGCCCGTGGAATCAGGACTTCAAAAAAGTGGGAAAAAAATGTCCTCAACGACACGAAAAAGTTTTGAAAACAAAAGATACACATTATTGATTTTCCAACTTATTTTTCTTCGCGATAATGACATTTATCAAAACAGAAATGTAATATTTTTGCTTTTTCCTGTCGACAATGAGGCGAATGTAATGACGTCACCTGCCGGAAGGAATGGGTTTGTAGAAATGTATGAAAGCATATGACGTCACCTTCCGCGACGAAGGTCGCGTTGCAACAATGAATTCTGGGATGGTCCGGAGAAGCTCTCGCTGTTGAATCTCGCTAGCAAAAAAACTGTTTGAACTGATCAGAGAAAAATTAATTTTAAAAAAAACGAAAAAAGATATTTTAACCGTTCTTGTTTTAAATTCGACAGAAACGTTCCAGTTATGAGCTGAAAAAAAAATGAAAATTATAGAGATGTTAGAACGTCAGATGCGATAATTTGAAGAAATATTTATTAAAAATTACCATAAAATTTACTATTTTTCAAAAATTTCTCAAAATTCAGTAAATTAAGTTAGACGTACGAAACAAACATCATTAGAACGGAAATCGTTTGTTCTTTTCGATAGTGTAACTGTTTTTTTTTTGGTACTATTATTCGAAGCCATGCTATTGAGAAATGAGTGCGAAAAATAACCCAAAACAACACAAAATATTAAATAAAAAATTTCTAGATTAAATTTTAAAATTCCGGCTTCGAGGTGCATTTAGTCACCATTACGACTACCTATGCGCCAAATTTCATGGTTGTAAGTGGTATAATGGTATAAAATAAATAATGGCACATAATAATAATAAAATATAAAAAATAATATAATAATAATATATAAAAATAATATATAATTATGGTGTATTATTATTTTTTTAGATAACTTCCTTCTTGAATCATTATGAAACTAATTTAAATAACTGAGAATAAAAGCGAGTTATTGCACAAATTATTCTCAACTTTTCCATGGAAATGTTTAATAATTACTGAATGATAAAACATTATGATTAGCCAAATGAGCAATAGGCTTCGGCATTGACGGCGATCCTGTTTCCCGACTGGTCCGAGTCCAGCTGGATCGATGACCGCAGGGAATGTGCGCTAAGTTATAGACGAAATCCTTCAAAGGAGCAACTCGCGCTGGCCTAATCGGGTTGACTGTCAAGGAATTTTCCTCCTCATAACGCACGGCCCTGCCTCGCAGTTTTTCAATGGGCAGGAAAAGCTATCTTCATGAGCCCGTGACTGGGAGTGTGCAATATAGTTCATGGCTCTTGTGAACGACAGTAAACAAACAACGCGAGTGAATTTCCCAAATTATTATTTATTTAAATGTTTGAATTTTTTAGCATCTGTTTTAGATAATTTGATTACGAGCGTGCATTTTTATTAAATACCTCGCTGAAAACAAGATGTTTTTGATTTTCCTTACACAAACAAATCCATTTGGAATTTATGGAAACAAGGAAATTATTACCTACTTGCACTACACAACAGGATTTTGTTCATTAACCACTTAACTTAATAATTTTCTTTACTATCTAATAAGATGCGCCCTTCTGTTTTGGAAAGCGGTTGTCGTTTTCATTCATCTCAGAAGGCATATAATACTTGAGATGTTTATGAATTCTAGGTAATTTTTGTGGAAAATTGTAAAGATAATTAATGATTAAATTTTAGTTTTAAGACCAAAAATGCGATAATTCGATGCACGAGTATTCTGGGGCTGTTAACTTAAGCGGTTAAAAGTTTAAATAGCTATGTAAATATACGTAAAGGACGCAAGAAAATAATTAAAAAATTTTAATTTAACCTTAACTTGCCGCTTTTGGTGCTCAACTGTTTGCACATAATATTAATAGCCTATAACTATACATGCAAAGTGATGAAATAGGTCTAGTTGTCGAGGTTGTCAAAGATTTATTTTGTGATATCCTACGGAAATGGAGGACGGTGGGAGGCGGGCGAACTTCGATGACGTATTTAAGAGTCATGAGCTTCCATATGAGATAAAATTGCCGAAAGCGGTCCAGTGGTTGGGGGAGGGGATTGGTCCTCTGTTTTTTTGTCAATTATTTAAAAAATATATTGATTTTTAATTGAAATTAATTTATTTAAAATTTTTACTTGTCAAATTATAATTTAAAAACTTTCCTTCTTCCCTTTCAAAGTTGTTGTAAGTAAATAATTTTTGAATGAGTCATTGAATTATTGAAAATTAATTGAAAAAATTGAAAAGATGCAAGCATAAATGACTGCACTCAGCACTGTGACATTAAGGAAGAACTTCCCAACTTCTTATTCGTTTAAATCTGGAATTATTTTTCTTTCTGTTTTGGTAATTAAAATTAAATGCATGCCATTTTAATAAACTGTTTCATTAAAATCTCCGTATTTTGATATTTTCCCATAAAGATGGAGTTGTTTTGAATTTGTATGAACAAATAAGTGTTTCAGTTTTCTCGGTTACTAATGACACTATTTTTGACATAGACTTACGTATTTCCATAGTGGTCTAATGGTGTGTCGGGAAAGGAAAAAATTATGCAAAATTATTAAAATTATGCTCCGCAACCAAATAACATAGAGAGTTGGTTTTAGTTTCATTTAATAGAAAAAGTTCGAGGTAATCAGACTAGACCTGTCTGCCTTGAGAGACCTTACCACAATATTAAAACTACACCAGCATAGCTCTAATATGCAATCCTTTACTTACATCTAAAGCCATTAGTTAAAGGTTCGTAGAAGCAGGTAGGAATTTTATTACTATCAAGATGATTTATAAGGTGCTGAATTTGTTTCTTGATTGAATTTTTACAATTGCATGTTTTGTTAATTCTTATGAGTTGATTAATGATAGTGTTTTTGTTAATTTTAGAAGAGATCTTTGAGTTCCAATAAATATATCTGTTGACGTTGAATTTAAACTCGTTTCTTTTGTCATAAATATCTATTTTTGAAGCATTTTGGCAATCAATAATTAAGTCAAAAAAATAACTGGTTCTTGATAGTTTTGGTTTGGATTAATTTGAGTTCATTTGGATACAGATTATTATTCGTTGTATCGAAATCTTTATGGTTAAAAATAATAAGGTCATCAATGAATCTAAAGACTGAATTCGAATTAATAGCGATATTCCGTTCAAAAAAGTGCAGAAATAAATTGGCAAGTAGAGATGAATAACTGGTCCCTTGTGCGATGCCTTTAATTTCCTGAAAGATATTTTCCCCGTTGAAAATAAAGTTATTGTAAATACAGTAATTTCTAAGATCTTTCCAGAATGTTATTGGGATATTTAGTAAGTTTTTTAGGTCGTAGAAATAATTCATTAAGACTTTATGTATTTTATCTAATGGGATGCTTGTGAAGAGATCGAATGAATGTTTATATTGATTATGTTGCTTTAAATAGGCCGAGTTATTAACTAATTTCTTTTTATTATCGGAGAGTGACGGAATGTACGTACATCATGCTTTAAGTTTTTCATGCCAAAAAGAGGACAGAAGATCCCTGCTTTTTCTCAGGTAGGGATTTAACAGATAGACACGTGATCAAAGTGAAGGGAATAATAGCTATTTTTAGTATATTACGCAAGTGTTTTAGGGAAAAGTCCAGAAAAAAATTCTCTTATTTCGAGATTTATGTTGGCACGTGGAAGTAATTAGAATATTCTTTTAGTAATAAATATGCCAAGACGAGAGATTTAATATACCTCCAGCGCGGGAAATAGAACGAAACTGGAGTTTAAGAAAAGTGATTTTGGAATACATTAAGATTTTAAAATATATAATATAAGAATTTGAAATAAAATTAAATGAGATTATTACACATATATATATACTTTTCTTTGAAAAGAAAAGTATAAACTTTGTTTTATATCATTTTCCGTTTTCTTTAAGTATTTTGAATAAAAGATTTATTAATGGCACTCTTTTATTATTTTTTCTAAATAATATTTTGTTTCTGTAGAATGCACGTCTTTTAAATAAAAGCCTTATCATGATCTTTCCATACTTTGCTTAAATAGTATTAGTAATTCTATAGAACGCCTAGGTATTACATTGCCTAGGGAAAGTATACATCATATTCAAATAATTCTCATATTTCATACTTTGCCTAAAAATATCTAGTCATTCTATAGAATACCGGAGTTTCATACATTGGCGGTAACATATATATAATATGAATTCTAGTTATTAAAGGTATTTGTAGCTTAATTCATTCTATACTGTGAAACCAAATGCTACGGTCAAGTAGCAATAATTTGAAGGAAGAACTAACAACTCTATGAGTTAAACCTTAAATAGAAGAAGTTTCCAGGCTAATACCAAAGAAGAGGAAAGAAGGAATAATTATTACTAAATTTTAACTAATAGCTGTAGTAGTTGTTGTTAATGTAAACAAACACTATGAAGCTAGGGTAATGTTCCTACCAAATGCTGATCAATGTCAGTATACTAAATCTCTTGCAAGTCCGGTTATTCCAACAAGGCAGCGGAGTTCGTTGCAAAATAAATCAAAACCTGCAGGTTTTCAACCACCCGTCACTGAAAAACTACCTGCCGCAAACTTTTCCTTGTTAATTGGAAAACCGGTGATTATTAATAGTCTTTTCACACCTTTTTTAACAGCGTCGTCCACTTCTAACCATTATAAGCGTATTCAAGAGTTCCTGATCTATAAATCTCTGAACTTGACGTGAGTTGTTCGAGACACATTTGACTACTGACACTCCTCCCAAGGACTTTGGCACTTCACATTCTTTATCAGAGATCACAACTAAAGGATTTTTATTTTTGAAATTCATTGTTTCCGGTGGTTGTAGTTCTAACGAGCAGGGCCAGCCATCCGCCCTCTTTGTGATGTCACGTATCGAACAATAGTGAGCAGCCTGTTGGAGTACTTAAAGACTATGATTACTTCCGTTTACTCTCTTCTTTTTTGTATCGTCTTGCCACTAGCGTGTTTAATGATGTTATGCTTTAATTTAGGATTTTAAATTTAGCTGTTATTCTATTAAATTTGTTATTTTATTATCTAGTAGTCTTTCTTTGATTGTCGGGTCTATTCTGGTACCCCCGGTTGGGTTGGGAGACGTCACTTTTTCCGCACGTTAACAACTGGGAAAAGTGACGTCTCTTCTAAAATCTCGTCCCTAATATCTCATCTCTGTATTTCTTGGTTAACTTCCCGTATATGTGTGGGAATCGGATAGTAGGTTGAACTGTGAGGTGAAGATGTACTACAGTTAATATGAACATTATTTTCAAGTTCCTATGTACGACTCCCTCAGCGACTATATTGAAATCTCGCCTCTACACGTGCAACTAAGTTAACTT
>BGPR01016954.1:0-15669 GCA_013235015.1 Araneus ventricosus
TTTAAGCGGGTGAAATAATTCATTTGGTGAATTTCACAGCATGTTTTCGATGGAATAGACTGGTATGTCTATATGTGAAGTAGGGGATGGAAAGGACATACAGAATTTCCATTTCTTTACACATCTCAGTAGCGCAGCGACGGGGGGAGGCAAATGAATAGAGATTCTCGGGGAGTCAGTCTAGGTGGCGCCATGGAGACCTCAGTGGGTTTATGTCGCTTTTAAAAGCCAATCTGATAAAAGGGCTGGAGAAATAAAACAATGCCCCGGACGACATTTACACTTGCTCAGCCACTGATGATGTTTGGGGGTGGAAAAATAATATTATGCACCGGGCACCACTTACTCTCACTACGCCACCATCTTTCATTTAGATATTTTTTGAAAAGAATTTAGCATCGCCTTTTAACATGGATACTTTAATCATATATAAATACCACGAACGAGAAATCTAGCCGTTACCATGAAAGTAAAAAAAAAAAGAAGAAGGAACCAATGTAAATCGCGAGTATACAGGGTCGAAATGGTTCTGGAAAACCTTTAAGGGCAGGCCCAGTGGCGGTGGCTCCAAAATTTATTCTGGGTACAACGTAGTGTTAAATCGATGGTGAATTTACAATATTATATGCGAGTTGTGGAGGGGTCTCAAAATTGTCAAAATCCACCACTAGGCAGGTCCAGTCTTGCTACCTTTAAGACCACAGTGAGGTGAATTCGCCGATAAATCAGATAGGGTTACGTTGTGCCTGCGTATGGAACTTTTCAACTCGAAATATCAAGAGCTAGACGATGGTCCAGAGATTTGGATGACAGTCATGGACAAAACTGCCACGATCTATCTTATTTCACATGCCTGAAAAGCGGAATGCTCTGCGTCAGGTTGAGATCGGTAAACAAACTGATCGTTGCCAACGGGGAGAAAGAAATAAAGGTCCTTTTTCTGCCACGCATAAGCGTTTTATTTAATATAGATTGCTGTCTGTTTGTGTTGCTATATCTGGAAGAGCTGTCACTGTTATTGCTAGTGATTCGCTGTCTGTTTGTGTTGATAGTCTGTATAAGTATTACTGTTCCTGTTACCTGTGCTTCGTGTTTTCCCTGAATATTGATGAATAAACCGTCATTCTCTTTTATCCTGCTTCTTGGACTGTTTTCACCGCACACACCCACAGGACTATTTTCGTAACAATATTTAGGCAGAAACGTCTATGAGTGTTAGAGGCCGTTTGTTGTCCTAGAATGATCTAGGCAATTTCGGGAATCATTATTTCAGTCAAAGACGTAGGTGAAATGGGATGGACTTGCACAATAATGTTGAGATTGTAGGCATGCATTTAGTGTTTGGAACAGTTAATGAAAATTGACCCAAACTTCTTTGCTGTGTTGTGGAAGATTTACAAATTGACGATTTGCCCAGCATCAATTGTTTACAGGTTTGTAAAGAAGATTTTTCCAACATCGTAACTCCTACAACATTCTAGGCAACGCAATATGCAAAGCAGTAAAAGCATTTTCCAGAAGACCCGAAATAGAAATAACAAAATAGAAACTTTGGTTTTTTGCTTTTGTTCCATCATGTTTAGTAGAGAGTTTCGTGTTCTTTTAACCTTGTTGACGATAACTTTTTTAAGGATATGAGTTGCGGAATATTCTTTGGTGTCCTCGGAGGAAGACTCATTTTAAACTATAATTATTAAATCTGACTGTATAATTCTCTGCACTGGAAGAAGTGACAATCTCCATTTGACCTGTTTTGAGTGAATCATTTGAGTTTTAATTTTTTTATTATGACGGGCCAAGAAAAGAAATCCCAAACTTTAATCAGAAATGAATCTATTAAGACGGGGACGTTCACCCTTTTCTCTTTATCGTTCTAAACAGGTAATATATAACATAACATAACATAACATAACATAACATAACATAACATAACATAACATAACGTAACGTAACGTAACGTAACGTAACGTAACGTAACGTAACGTAACGTAACGTAACGTAACGTAACGTAACGTAACATAACATAACATAACATAACATAACATAACATAACACCACTCCATGCCCCTTCAACTATAACCAAATGGTTATTTAAGTAGCGTCGCGGTCATGAAGTGGAAGAAAAATCACAACACCCGAGGGGGTGACTTCTCTTGAAACAAATCTCTACACCGCTGCCTAATTAACCAGCGGGAGTGTTCTCCCCTAAACTTTCTCGTATACTTCCCCAAGAAGGTGGCGTTTCTCCTTCCTCCACGTGGCTAAAAAATTTCGAACCTACTGTTATCCACATTCCAGTGACTATCAGAAGGTTTTTCATTATAGTAATTGAAAAATATCTAGGTAAAGAATCGCACACTGCTAGGTTTCACTCTTGCCGTCTCAAGGACAAACTGACGTAATTCGCTCCTTTATCGTGCACAGAAGATTGCTTCCAGTACGCATGAGCGTGGAGATAACGGATTGGTTTCAATAGTAAATTATACAGACCGACAGACAGTCAACCCTTTGACGGATTTGGCTCAAAATTTTATACGGACCTACATTCATGACGATAAAACTGTGTACCAAATTTTATCCATCTAGCTATTCAAGTTTTTGAGTTATAGTGTTCGCATGACTTCGGACATACAGACAGACTTCCCGTTGACGGATTTTGTCCAACATTTGACAGAAAACTACACATTATGTGTAAAGATCACACACGAAATTTCATCCCCGTAGCTCTAATAGTTTTCGAGTTATCGGTTCACAGACAGACACACAGATACACAGACACACAGGCATAATTCCAAAATTGTGTTTGTCGGACTCAGGGAGGTCTAAAACGTGGAGATTCATCAAAATCTCGAGTTCGAATTTTTTGACGATTTCAATACTTTCTCTTTGTATACTTCGTATACGAGAAAGTAAAAACGCAACAAGTTCACAAATGCTTACAGGAACTATTGCATTAGGAAGGATTGCTATTGTGCTATACACTATAAAAATATTTTTGGTAACACAGAGTAAAATAAAACTTCGAAAAAACACAAAATTGCACAGTTATACATGAAATAACTGGACAATAATAATAACTAAATGCAATGGAAAAACCATGCGAAGAGTAAAAAATGCATTCAAAAACAAAAAAATGAAAGGAAAGAGATGAAATACAAATTAATAGAATAATAAACATAACATAAAAATGTACACAAAAACAGAGAGCTGGGCCGCACAGAGTTTTAACAAGTTCGATTTTGAAGAAGAATTAGCTGATGGAACTCTATTTGAAGAAGGAGAAGCATTGTGGATCTTGGAAGAAAGTTCTGAAAGAACGACTAAAGCAGTTCTGAGTTTATTAGGGGATGATGGGATGAAGAGGAGGCGAAGTTGAATGTTGAACTGGTGAAACGAGACCTTCCATCTCCAAAGAAAAGGATGGAGAGATGAAGACGCAGGATGGATAGTTGAAGTTTGGTTGGATTTAAATTCCCTCATCGCAGGAGGAAGAAGATGTTCGGTTACAGAAGTTGCTATTTGTGAAAATGTAGGCCAAGATTGTGGGAATGGGGTGATAGCATTGGACTCAACTGAGAAGATTATTGAAGGAAAGAAAAAAAAACAATTAATTGGGATCTGGACGGAAAAGACTGGTTTCTCTTTGAAGAAAGTGGAGCAAATTATGGATCTTCCTTCTTGACGTTGAATTGTTGGCTACGCTGCGGAACCATACTTGCTGATGTTGTTGGCTGGGTGGTGCCATATGGTAGGAGGTTGAGAGGAGGCAAACCGTAGCATAATGGATTGGTGTGCCTATTCCCCCACAATAACAGAATGAGGTTTCGGCAAGGTTGAATCTTTGGAGAAACGAAGTTAAAGGCGTGTCCAGTTGATTGGTTGCAAGCTAACTTTGGGAATTATGTTGTGAATGAGCCTCCCAGTATCTCCACCACCCCAAGCCATTTGCCAGGTGGCCAACATCTTCTGACGTAAGAATGTTTTGATAAAAGATTTTGGAAACTCGAGTGGTTCTAAACAGATAATGGGAAACAAGATGTAATATAATTTCAAAATCAATCGGATTGAACTTTGATTTATGATAAGAAAAAATGCTTACAATTTCAGAGAAGGCTTTTAAAGTGAAAGGTAACTTTAAAAAAAACGGAAGAAGGACAAAATGATTGAGAAAAAAATATTTGCTTATATTTGTCGTCGGTTTGTTCTGAAATGTATAACTTTTGTGAATTTGAGTAATATTGCAAAGATAGAAATATTTCAAGTAGGGTAGACCGGGGCTAGTTGGTCATAGGGGCACGTTGGGTCAGTCGGATTATTTTAAATATTTTCCGATAGATAGCGCTGTTACTCCAACCAAGTATGTGTCATCCACACTCCCTTCTTTCCCGTAAAGGTCATTGGAATAGCAGCGTCTATTAACGAACTAGCTGGAATTTTCAAATTTTTGCCAAGGTGAGTAACTTTCCTTCCTTATAAATAATCTTATTTTTCTATGTTTTCATATTACAATTTCCATTTTTACAAATAATATTTTGAAAGATAACTGTTCATAGTTACTGTAGGGCATGTTTGTTTAATTAAATACTTTCAAAGTAAATTCGTACACCCATCGGAAAAAAAAATGGCGACATGGGGTAAGTTGGGCCACTTCGCATGGGGCACGTTCGGCCGGCTGCCCAACTTGCCCCGTAGAATGTTGATCCTGTGGAAATGACGAGCGAACGTAACACGTAATATATGTTGGAAATTCAAAACAAGCGTCATTAGAACGAAAATTGTTGTTCTATCCAATGGTGCATTGATTTTTTTTTCATTAGAAAAGATACTACAGCCATAAACGTGCCAACAATGACCCAAAACGACACAGAACACTAAATAAAAAATTTTTTAGATTAAATTTTAAAATTCTGGCTTCGAGGTGCATTGAGTCACCATTACATCTACCTATGTGCCAAATTTCTTGGCTGAAAGTGCGATAGATTCGTCTGGACATCGGGCCCACACACACACACAAATATTGCCTTTTATAAGTATAGATAGTTATTTCATTAAGAGTCGTTTTGTGTTGGAAGTTGGAAATAAACATTCTAGGTACCCATTAGGTACAGACTGCCTAGGACTTGCTTAGGACTGCTTAGGACTTAGAACTGCTTATCTTCTTACTCATTAGGTACAGACTGCATGCTTAAAAGTCATGGGAAAAAATGTTTCCATTTTATATCCTGTTATTTCTGCTTGGTATTTTATGAAACAAAATTCTATTAATTAATATACCTGGAAAAATACATTTGCAACCAATGTTTGATTTGGAAATTTATCGAATTTGATTTGTAATTATTTAAAAAAGTTATTGTTCTGCAGCTTTACTCGTTAATAGAGTTGCCTCAATAACACTTGAATATAAATTATATTTTTAAAAAAAATATTGAAGTATAAACTTTTTTGCCGAAAACATAACCATTTGGTGTTCTTCAGAAAGATATGAAACCTATATATTATTCTTTAACTCAAAGAAAATGAGTATTAATTAGCAATAAAGCGATGCTTTCTCCGTTTGTGTTTTCAGACAGATTTATCTGCACAAATAGCATTCTCTCCTTTCTTCACTGAAATAACTTATTTTCTTTTGCAGGTAATAAGAGAAAGTGAAGCTACCAACGTCCTGGCATACGACATGAAGAAGCGATGGTCTTCGCCGCTCGTTCTCTTCCTCCTCTTGACAACTTCTACCCTTGCCACAGGCACCGCTATCACAACCACCACCACGGAGACCCCGACCTACCCCTACTTCGAAGACCCCACCGTGGAGACATTCAACCACATGACGGTCCACGACTACACGGAGCGTATCTACATCGGCGCGGTCAACCGCATCTACCAGCTTTCCAGAGACCTCAAACAGGAAGATGTGGCCACCATGGGCCCCAAAGACGACAACCCCAAGAGCCCCGTCACGAAGGTGTGCCTCGACGAACTCAAACGCCCCACTGACTACTACAACAAAGCTCTGTTGGTGGACTACTCGCAGAGCAAGCTCATTGTCTGCGGTAGTCTCTTTCAAGGAACTTGCACAGTGCACGATTTAAATCAGGTGTCCAACTACGAGACCCCGGCCAGTGAATCGGTGGTGGCCAACACCGCGACTGCCTCTACCGTGGCCTTTATTGCGCCCGGGCCTAAGAATTTGCCGAGAACTCATGTGCTGTATGTGGGAGTGTCGTACACTGGCAACGGGCCTTTCAGCTCGGACGTGCCAGCCGTGAGCAGCCGTAGTCTGGATCCGAGTAACACGTTTGTGATCGCTCACAGCGGTGTGACCACAGGAACGAAAATCTCGTTGAACAGCATGTTTCGCGAGATCTATCCCATCACGTATGTGTACGGCTTCAGCAGCAAGGGGTTCTCGTACTTTGTCACTGTGCAAAAGATGTCCACCGACCTGCCCAGACCCTTCATTTCCAAGCTGGTGCGTGTGTGTCAGCGAGATGTTCAGTACTACTCTTACACGGAGGTGCCGCTGGTGTGTCGGACCTCGCCCGATGGCATTGATTACAACCTGGTGCAGGCCGCCTATGTGGGCAAACCCGGCTCTGAACTGGCTAAGTCACTGGGCATATCTGCACAAGAAAGCGTGTTGTTTGCCGTGTTTGCGAAGTCCAAGGACGAGGCGGACATCTACAACAAGCCCAGTCCCAACTCGGCCTTGTGCGTGTATGCCCTTTCCGCTGTGCACCGGAAATTCACACAGAACATTCAACATTGCTTTAACGGTAATGGAGAGCGAGGGCTGGATTTCATCAATCCCAGTCAACCGTGTTACCCAACAGTAAGTGGAATCATATTTTGCTGTATTTATATGAATGCGTGTTCTGCCTCAGTTTTACATGTTATTCATCTCATTTAAACTCTTGAAACCTTATTGGGTGGTGGCGGTTTGCCTTATTTGAAAATAATGCGTCAGTGTCAGTGCTAGAGAGAAGGTCACTGTTAATTCACGGCAAGGTAAACATCTTATTATATTTATTTAACATTCAGTATCATCAGTCGCTTTAACAATGGCAGAGAGGGCGAGAGCATGATCTGGAAAGTGAATGTCAGGGTAGAAGTCAAACAGGAAGTGGCAGACACACCAACAAATCAATTAAGGTATCCGACTGTGTTCGGAGACATTTTTTTTTGAAAAATAACGTATATATATTTTTTAATGTTATTTTTCAACTGCATATGTTTTAAAACTATGAAAATATTGTAAAATTAGGCTTTCAAAATAATATTTTTTTTAAAAAAACTGAGAAATTTGAAGAAAAATGACTAAAATATTTGCCTTACGCTTACGGCCATAGACAAAATCGTATTCTAAATATACATAAATCCTTGTAGGAGTACATTTTTACTACAGTTATCTGTGTTATGCTCTAAAATATTTCTTGTACTTCAAAATAGTTTTGAGATATAGCTGAACATAGTTACTAAACTGGTAATTTTTCATAAAAATTGCTTTTCGTTTATATTTATGCACTTAAAAATAATACTTGATTTTAAAATTGACCTTGTGTTTTAGAGGAAAGCATCAAGAATATTACAGAAAACAATCTCAGAAAATTCCATATCAATACTTGAATAACTTTTTGAGAAATCATTATTACGGTCGACAGTTTTCCTCAAAAATATCATTTCTCAGAAAACACATTTAAAGTTTTCATGCAACTCAAAATAATGCTTACAGTTCGGTAATAAAACAGCTGTAACTCCATTTGTAATTCAAGTAGAGTAAAAAGTGAGACAGTTTTAGAAAGCTGGTTAAATAGGCTACAAAATTAATTCATAAAATGTTTTTGATAATTTCATCAAAAACGACGGTTTTAAACCAGTCGGATACCTTAAACACCGCTAGAAGAATGTATTGTTTTATATATTTTTCCAGCTGTTCTAATAATGTAAAACAAAACAACACCACTTTACCTGCAACCGAGCCTAATATGGATTTTGGCAATATACAGAAGTGTGTGAAGTTCGTGCAGAAGATTCTGGCAATGAATTAATTCACTGTCCCGATTATGTGTTTGAAAAATCGTTGAATTTATTTGCTTTAAACATACGTTTTTCCATCTCTTTTTAGAATATCTTTTCATAAATTGTTTCAAAATTAAGTTAGTGAAAAATCACTTGACTTACTATGAAAACAGAAATACGTCGAAGAATGAGGAATTTTATTTGCCTCCTTTTTTCTTCTTTTGCTCATAGTACTTACTTATTTGATAAATATTCCTCATGATTGTGTCTGGATAAAACATCCTCACATGCGTCTGAATACCCTACATGATTTAATTTTCTGACTGATTATCAAAATCTGTCAAACAACGAATTGCTTGATAGATGTTATCAGTTACTTGAGGGACACAATTCAAGGGAGCATCTCTCGTGAACTTTCATCGAAGACTTTTTACTTTCTCGTATACGATGTATACAAAGAGAAAGTATTGTAATCGTCAAAAAATTTGAGATTTTGACGAAACTCGACGTTTTAGACCTCCCTGCGTCCGAAAAACACAATTTTGGAATTCTGATTGTGTGTGTGTCTTTCTGTGTGTCTGTGAACACGATAACTCAAAAACTATTAAAACTACAAGGATGAAATCTGATATGTGATCTTGACACAAAATTTGTAGATTTCTAAAAAGTTTTAACCAAAATCCGTCCACGGGAAGTCTGTCTTTCTGTACGTCCGTGTTAATGTGAATGCGATAACTCACAAACTTAAATAGCTAGGTGGATAACATTTGGTACAAATTTTTATCATCAGGAATTGTGGACCAAATCCGTCTAAAGGTTGACTGTCTGTCTATCGGTATAATCGCAATAACTATATACTTTTTACTTTCTCGTATACGAAGTATACAAAGAGAAAGTATTGTAATCGTCAAAAAATTCGAACTCGAGATTTTGACGAATCTCCACGTTTTAGACCTCCCTGAATCCGAAAAACAGAATTTTGGAATTATGTCTGTCTGTCTGTGAACACGATAACTCGAAAACTATTAGAGCTACGGGGATGAAATTTGGTATGTGGTCTTTAAACATAATTTGTAGGTTTCTATCAAATTTTGGACAAAATCCGTCAACGGGGAGTCTGTGTTTCTGTCTGTAAACGGTCATGTGAACACTATAACTCAAAACCTTAAATAGCTAGATGGATAAAATTTCGTACACGGTTTTATCGTCATGAATGTAAGTCCGTATAAAATTTTGGGCCAAATCCGTCAAAGGGTTGACTGTCTGTCGGTCCCTATAATTTACTTTTGAAGAGAATCCGTTATCTCCACTCGCATGCGTACTGGAAGAACGGAACGGAATTTCATTACGGAGTAGCGAATTACGTCAGTTTGTCCTTGAGCCGGTAAGAGAGGAAAATCGTTACGCATCTCTTTGAATTTCATTCTTCGCCTAGATATTTTTCAATCACTATAATGAACCTTCTGATAGTCATTGGATTCTGAGTAACAATAGGTTCGAATTCTTTAGCCACGCGGGGGAAGGGGAAACGGCACTTTTTTGGGCAAGTATACGAGAAAGTTTAGGGGAGAACACTCCCGCTGGTTTTATATACTTTTGAACGCAATAACTTCTTTAAAACATTACTTTGATAAATGAAATTTAGTATGTAACCTTCTTATTTTAATGGTAGATTTGTATCGAATTTTTGTGTCAGTCGGTTAAAAAAAGACGTTCAAATTTCAAATTTCGTTTCCTTTATACACCCAGCCATATTGGTAATCACGCCGGCTTCTAATTCCACTTCAGCGTTGGACGGGGCGACCTTTGGAAATCGTGGTATGACGTTTCGCTTGTTTGTTTTTTTCTCCACTGCGTTAGGGGTTCTTGTTCGTTTTATTGCCTTTTAGCTTATTTTTTTCTCTACATGTGTTAGGAGTATACGAGAAAGTTTAGGGGAGACCACTCCCGCTGGTTAAATTTCCCACTGGGTTCATTTCAATTTTTACATTACGAAATGATGCAGGGGTAATATTGCATTTTGCTACCTGCATTAAATATATTTTTTAACTCCTAATAACAAGATTTTTTTCCTCCAGGATTTGACTTTTCAAAACAATTATATCACGCCCTGCGGAAGATGCTCTTTTTTATAATAATCGATGATTAAGGATAAAACTAATATTAATTTCTGAACTATTCAACGAATTAAATCTACGTGTCGCCTATTTGTGTACGCCGAAATTAGTTTCTTGCAAATCCAATAAAAATACCTTCCTAATAAAATGATTGAGGAGTAAAAACATTTAAAAATTTACTTACTTTTTGAATAATTTCTTTACAATTCTGCAAGTCGCTGACTTTCGAAAATAGAATTTTGCGAGCCAGGTTCCTTCCTCCTCCTCAACGTATGCATGATTCGTTTAACGATTAAATTGTGAAAAAGAATTTTTTGCATTCTATCCTATGCAATTGCTTAATACAAAAATACAGTAATATATATACCTAATATTTAAATTAGTATAATAAAAAATATCCACCTTTGTATTTTATTTAACATTTTTACTTTCTCGTATACGAATTACAGAAAGAGAAAGTATTGTAATCATCCAAAAATTCGAACTCGAGATTTTGATGAATCTCCACGTTTTAGACCTCCCTGAGTCCGAAAAACACAATTTTGGAATTATGTGTGTCTGTGAACACGATAACTCGAAAACTATTAGAGATACGGGGATGAAATTTGGTCTGTGGTCTTTACACATAATTTGTAGATTTCTATCAAATTTTGGACAAAATCCGTCAACGGGAAGTCTGTCTTTCTGTCTGTCAACGGTCATGTGAATACTATAACTCAAAACCTTAAGTAGCTAGATGGATAAAATTCGGTACACAGTTTTATCGTCATGAATGTAGGCTCGTATAAAATTTTGTGCCAAATCTGTCAAAGGGTTGACTGTCTGTTGGTCTGTACAATCGCATACTTGTAAAAATTATATCTCATAGGACCTTTCGCTTTGATAAATAAAACTTGGTATCACGGATGCTAACATTATTTATAGATCTGTGCCCAGAATTATTTATAGATAGAATTTTCATCTCAATCGGTTAAAAAACAGTTGTTCAAATTTCATATTTGGTTCAAAATGCACATTGCGACTGTGTGTTGGAGAGCGTTTCGCTTATTTTACTCAATTTAGAATTTAGTATGGTTGGCGTTTGACCTTAGCGGTTTGCGAAGGAAATTGTAGCGGGCCGCCAACACGCACATCGGAAATTATGGCAGCCCCCTGAACCAAAACTTCTTTCTGACATTCTCCAGATGGAAGGTATGGTGAAATCTTTCGCTATATCTGTAGTAAGATTTCGTACTCAAAAACGTTAAATAAAGTTGTGGTACTTCAGCACGCGTAAAAATTGAGAACATACGCTATTTATTTGCAAAATATTAAGTTTTTTGGGAATTCATGAATTTTATATGTTTTATTGTAAATCACCATTCATAATTTGTTTCTCAAAATAACCAGGCCTTGGGTAAATACCCCAAGAATATTTACTTACCCACTGGGTGTTTACCCACCCCACATTATTGGTCGTATGCGAGAAAGTTTCGGGAAGGCCACTCGCGCTGGTTTTTTTAAAGCAATAACGATAAAAAGAGTAGTTCGATTTTCTTCAGATTTGGCATAAATGTTCCTTGTAGCCATAGAAAACTGCGTATATGTAAGAATTGCTATTTTTTATTCCGTTCCAATTATGCGTTTTTTCAATGAGTGCAAGATTATAAGATTCCTTTATCCTAAAAGACATAATTGGTTTTTAAACCAGCGGGAGTGGTCTCCCCTAAACTTTCTCGTATACTTCCCAAAAAGGTGTCATTTTCCCTCTAACTAGGGTTGCCATACGTCCCGTATACCATTTGTCCCGTTTGCTTCCTAAACTCCGAGTCATTATAATTTTAAAATGACCTGCGCCCATTTTTATGATTATGTGTAAAAGGAAAATGATAACAATTAAAAAAATTGCGTACGTTCTCAATTTTTAAGCGCGCTGAGGTATCACAACTTTATTTAAAGTTTTGGAGAACGAAATCTTAATACAAATAACACGCAAGATTTCACCATACCTTCCATCTAGATAATGTCAGTCGAGGTCAGGGGGTTGCCATAATTTCCGAAGCGCGTCCGAAGATACAATTTCCCTCGTAGACCGCCAAGCTCAAAAGCCAACTATACTGACTCTCGCCAACACACAGTTGCAATGTGCGTTTTGAACTAAATATGCAATTTGAACACCTGTTTTTTAACCGATTTCAACGAAATTTGGGCACGGATCTATAATTAATGTTAGCATACGTGATACCAAGTTTTGTTTATCTAAGTCAAAGGGCTTATGATATATAATTTTTACAAGTATGCGATTATACAGACCGACAGACAATCAGCCCGTTGACGGATCTGGCCCAAAATTTTATACGGACCTACATTCATGACGATAAAACTGTGTACCAAATTTTATCCATCTAGCTATTCACGTTTTTGAGTTATAGTGTTCGCATGACCGCGGACATACAGACAGACAGACTTCCCGTTGACGGATTTTGTCCAAAATTTGATAGAAACCTACAAATTATGTTTAAACACCACATACCAAATTTCATCTCCGTAGCTCTAATAGTTTTCAAGTGATCGTGTTCACAGACAGACACAATTCCAAAATTGTGTTTTTCGGAGTCAGGGAGGTCTAAAACGTGGAGATTCGTCAAAATCTCGAGTTCGAATTTTTTGACGATTACAATACTTTCTCTTTGTATACTTCGTATACGAGAAAGTAAAAATGAACTAGTATCAATGATTCTTCCTCTCTCGGATTTTCTTTATAAATTTTTGACTTAACTCTACATGCTGACCAATTATTGGATCTTCCAGTTCGATTAATAGCTTTCGTTTCCTCTTGCAGCAACTGCACATCAGCGACGATTTCTGCGGCATGGATGTGAACACTCCCATGGAAGGCAGCATGCTAGTGGAGGCAGCTCCTGTGCTCCGATTCCCCGGGGTCCTGCTGACTGCCGTTGCTGCCGCCTCCTCGCACGACTACACTGTCACATTCCTCGGCACTTCCCAAGGTCACTTGAAGAAGGTAAGATTTTACTTTTTCTCGTATACGAAGAGAAAGTATTGTAATCGACAAAATATTTGAACTCGAGATTTTGGCGAATCTCCACTCTTTAGACCTCCCTGAGTTCGAAAAACACAATTTTGGAATTATGTCTGTCTGTGAACACGATAACTCGAAAACTATTAGAGCTACGGGGATGAAATTTGGTCTGTGGTCTTTAAACATAATTTGCAGGTTTCTATCAAATTTTGGACAAAATCCGTCAACGGGAAGTCTGTCTGTCTGTATGTCCGAAGTCATGCGAACACTATAACTCAAAAACTTGAACAGCTAGATGGATAAAATTTGGTACACAGTTTTATCGTCATGAATGTAGGTCCGTATAAAATTTTGGGCCAGATCCGTGAAAGGGTTGACTGTCTGTCGGCCTGTATAATCGCATACTTGTTCAACTCCATGCGCATGCGTTCTGGTAATGCCTGTACAAAGAAGAGACGCTCCGAAAACTTGGCAGTTTGCCAAAAACCAATTCTAGCGGCGAAATTTTGTAAGGAAGCAAACATTTAGGGCGTCTCGTTTTACTTGCGTACTGGAAGAAATCTCTGCGCATGCGCAAGCTATTCGGCGAGCAAGCTATTCTCCTGTTTTCTTCTCCGCACGCGGAACTCGCATTGCTAGAGTTTGATAAAAAAAATAAACATTGCGAAGTTTTAATACATACGCATCTTTTTAAATATGATTCTTCACCTCAATATTTTACTATCACTAAAATCTACAATGAAAAACCTTCTGATAGTCATTACATTCTGGGTTACAGTTGGTTCGAACTTTTTATCAACGCAGGGGGAAGGGAAATGACAAATGTTTGAAAAGTATACGAGAAAGTTTAGGGGAGGCCACTCCCGCTGGTTTCCCCTCGAAACGGTGCATCTACTAATTTACAGGTAATAGCATGTGTATTCAGGAAAGTGCATATTTCTTCATTTTTTATTACTTTCTCGTGTACGAAGTATACAAAAAGAAAGTATTGTAATCGTCAAAAAATTCGAAATCGATATTTTGACGAATCTCCACGTTTTAGACCTCACTGAGTCCTAAAAACACAATTTTGGAATTACGTCTGTCTATATGTCTGTGCGTCTGTGAACACGATAACTCGAAAACTATAAGAGATACAAGGATGAAATTTGGTATGAGATTTTTAGACATAATTTGTAAGTTTCTATCAAATTTTGGACAAAATCCGTCTAAGGGAAGTCTGTCTCTCCGTATGTTCATGTTAATGTGAACGTGATAACTCACAAACTTAAGTAGCTAGGTGGATAAAATTTGGTACACATTTTTATTATCAGGAATGCAGGCTTGTATCAAATTTCGGACCGAATCCGTTAAAGGGTTGACTGTCTGACTGTATAATCGCATACTTTTGAAGGCAATAAGTTCTTTAAAAAATTACTTTGTTGAATGAAATTTGTTATGTGGCCTTCTCACCTTAATGGTAGATTTGTGTCCAATTTTTGTGTCAATCCGTTAAAAAAGTTTTCTTTATCTTACACCCAGCCCTATTGGTAATCACGCCGGCTTCTTTTTCCACTTCCGCGGGGGACGACCTTCGGAAATCGTGGTATAACTTTTCGCTTATTTTTTCCCCACTGCGTTTGGGGTTTTTGTTCGTTTTACTGCTTTTTAACTTATTTTTTTCTCTTCATGTATTAGGAGTATACTAGAAAGTTTAGGGAAGACCACTCCCATTGTTTTATTACTTTCTCGTACACGAAGTATACAAAGAGAAAGTAGTGTAATCGTCAAAAAATTCGAACTCGAGATTTTGACGAATCTCCACGTATTAGACCTGCCTGAGTTCAAAAAACACATTTTTTATTAATAGAAAGAACAGGAACGAACATACGAAAATAAATAATTATTGTGGTCTTATATTTTCTGAAGAACAAATTTGCGAAGCATTAGTACCGATTTCGAATAAGAATTATATTCTTGGAAGGATTTTTTAAAATTTACTTTGGTAACTAACATTGTCTTAAGAACTGCAACTTGAGACTTTTGTTTCTCTCGTACAGAATTTATTCACGTGTGAAAAGAGTGAGTGAGAACATGAGGAAGTTCTACGGTTGCATTCGTGCCGAGCAGACAAAAAATATATTTAAAAATTACGCGAAAGTGTTCGCATGATAAAAATTACTGGTGTGAAAGTGTTTGATCAATTCCGTCCCACGACTTTCGGTTGCAACATTCCATCTCCGAGTAAGCAGGCTTCTGTATCGGGTGCATTTGTGTGAGATGTGTTGTATGTACTACCTCGTCATCGCCTCGCTACTAAGCGCTACAAAATGCCTCCCCTATACCTGATGCCATTATGACAGAACACCGCCCCACGCCTCTGTGCCTAATGCCATTATGACAGAACGCCGCGCATGCCCTGTGACCGATGCCAATATGACTGAACGCCGCCCAAAGCCCCTGTGCCCGATACCATTATTACGGAACTCCGTCCCATTCCCCTGTGCCCGATGCCATTATTACAGAGCTCCGCCCCAT
>BGPR01016955.1:8629-33539 GCA_013235015.1 Araneus ventricosus
CGAATAACTCACGAATTACTTTTCTACTATACATTGTTGCAGGATCTTTTTTCACTACGGCCCGACGGACTACATTAAATGTCCGAACTACGAATTGTCAAACGAATGAACAAACTGCACGAATGTCACGAATTGAACAAACTGCATTTTTAAAATTCCTTATTTCTGGAATTTATGTAAGTTATATCTTTTTAAAACAAATGATTGAGTTATTTGTTCGATGGGTCAGATGTTTACCACAGCTAACCAGGAAACAATAAACAAATCTTTGGAATCCTTTACTTAGTCACTCCATCAACCACAGTTGGCGCATCAACAACTTTACTATCTTTAAGATTTTTAGTCAAAAGGCGGGTCATAGCGACGGAAAGGTAAGAAGTGATTGGAATTTCAACTAGTTATTAAATAATCTGCTACTTCATTTTCAGTTACATTTTAATTGAAGTTTAGTCAAAACAAATATCCTTTTTCTTCACTTTTAAAATTGAATGAAGGTATCTAAAACAAAAGTAGCTCGGATAAGCGGCAATCTACTAAAGTCGCTATGTAAGACCCTTTATAATCGCTGATAACTCAATCGAGTGTACGGAATATATCATTACGATTAATCCTTTATAAGGCCATTTTTTCTAGTAGTGGTATAATAAAATAACTTTGGTATTGAGATTAATTTAAGAAAAGAAATTCATTTAGCTTATGGGATGACATTATTTTTTGTTAATTAATTTTAGTAATTAATAATTAATTACACATCCAGGTTTTTGTGTCATCGAAAACATTTGGTGAGAATTTTCACCAACCTTAAAAAATGCATTTAAAAATTAATAAATTCGGTGGGAAGTATATTCCCACGGCCGTAGAAAGGGTTAAATAAATAGACCTGAATATTATTTTAATAAATTTAAAAACAAGTCGTCGTTTAACAAGCAACACCGCCTATCTCAATTTTTTGAAATTTCAAAGAGAAAGAAAATACTCAATTTATCGCAAACAATGACGAACATTTCTGAAATTTTCTTCACATCTGGTAGGATCATTTCTGAAATTTTCTTCACATCTGGTAGGACAATTTCTGAAATTTTCTTCACATCTGGTAGGACAATTTCTGAAATTTTCTTCACATCTGCCAGGACCATTTCTGAAATTTTCTTCACATCTGCCAGGACCATTTCTGAAATTTTCTACACATCTGGTTGGACCATTTCTGAAATTTTCTTCACATCTGGTAAGATCATGCGATCTCGTATTCATAATAAATGTTAAGAAAATTCAGAAATATTGGTTATTGGTTGCGAAAAATTGAGTATTTTCTTTCTCATTGAAATTTCAAAGTGTTGCTTGTTAAGCGACGAAGTGTTGTACTTGAACAGAATTTAGTTTTAAACAATAGTCTATTGTTTCTTGTCAACAACAATATTCTGTATCCTACACTTTCTCTGGTCGTATGACGTGTCGAAACACTTATGACGTCATTCAAAGGTGATGTGGCCGCTTTTTCTTCACACTGTCACCTATTAACTAACTAGTGCAATGTCAGTCACGTAGTCTTAATGTGGTTAAATGGTCTCCTTACTGCAGCTATTGTTGTCCTAATACACACAAGGCTCAAATAACTTATTTACTGTTTTATCTGAAGTTTCATTTTACTCGCAAGAACTTCCTTTGGCACCTTGTTGACATTTGTAGCATTAATTCTTGTCACGGTAATCAACTTAGCGAAGATTTTCCAAAACATTCCTTATCACATTAATATTCATGTAAATTATACTGTTGATTTCAATCTTTTGTCTCACAACAAGCATGTATCTGAAAAAAGATTTTGTTCCGAAATTTGTTTAGAAGAGATTTCCACGCATTGTTTCAAACATATTTATTTGACGATTAGAATAAAAATGATATTTAAATAAGATCTGCTAAGTAACGTTTTTCCCATTCCTTTTATCATATCCAACAGAAATGAAAACCGAAATTCTAGTAATAAGCTAGTGTATTTAGCAAAATATTTGTGTATATATTTACATGTATTAATTACCCGTTTGAAAAGATATGTAAAGGTACTCACTTGATTCGCTTTTGTTTCCAAAATTTGAGTTTTAAAATTAATACATATCTTAACATGTTTGGGGTAACTTTTAAAAAGAAATATTAGCTCCTTGTAAATTTCAATCCACATACATAACATAACACCACTCCATGCCCCTGCAACTATAACCTTAAGGTTATTTAGTTAACCTTATTATAACCTTAGTGTCGCTGACATAAAGTGGAAAAAAAACCACAACACCCCAGTGGGTGACCTCTCTTAGACCTTGGCAAATTCCTTGCACTGCTCCCCAATTATAAAACGCCACAAGTTGACAAATGTTAACAGGAGCTATTCCATTAGGAAGGATTGCTATTGTGCGTTACTTTATGAAAATTTTTCGGTAACACAGAGCATGATGATAAATAAAACTTTGAAAAAACTCAAAATTGCACAATTGCACATGAAATAACTGGACAATAGTAAAAACTATACGCAATGGAAAAACTGTAAGATGAGGAAAAAAATCCATTCAAAAAATAAAAAAATGAGAGGAAAAAGATGGAAAAAATTAATACAATAAATAAAAATAAATAAAATAAAAAATATACACACAAACAGAGAAATAGTCCGCAAGGAGTTTTAAAAAGTTCGATTTTGAAGAAGAGTTAGTTGATGGAACTCGTATTTGAAGAAGGCGAAACACGATGGGTCTCGGAAGAAAGTCCTGAAAGAACGACTAAAGCAGTTCTGAATTTATTAGGGGATGATGGGCTGAAGAGAAGGCGAGGTTGAATATTGAACTGGTGAAACGAGACCTTCCATCTTCAAAGAGAAAGGATGGTGATATTGAGGAAGAGGCGAAGACGTAGGATGGACAGTTGAAATTTGGCTGGTTTTAAATTCCCTCATCGCAGGAGGAAGAGGATACTCGGTTACAGAAGTTGCTATTTGTGAAAAGTTGGCTGAAAATTTGGGATTGGGTGTCAAGCGTTGCACTCTACTGAGAGAAGACTAATGAAGGAAGGAAAAAACAATTAATTAGGGTCTGGATTGAAAAGACTGGTTTCACTTTGGAGAAGGTGGAGCAAATTATGAATCTTGCTTCTTCACGTTGAATTGTTGGCTATGCTTCGGAACCATACTGGCTGATGTTGTTGGCTGGGGGGTACCATAGGTAGGAGACTGTGAGGAGGCATTCATTGGCATAATGGATTGGTGTGCCAATTCCTCCACAAGAACAGAATGAGGTTTCGGCAAGGTTGAATCTATGGAGATACGATGGGAAAGGCCCATGTCCTGTGAAAAACAAAACTTCGTTGCGTGTCCAGTTTATTGGTTGAAAGCTAACTTTGGTTAAAGACTCTACAACCATTGAGTTGAGTCAAACCTCCTGGGTTATGAAATGGAATGGAAAAAGCTAACTTTGGGATTGATGTTATGAATGAGCATCCCAGTATCCCCATCATCCCAGGCCATCATAATCTGACGTAGGATTGTTTTGATGAAAGATTGTCAATGTAAATTCAGCTAAAGATACTAGAATTAATTATGTAAAGTTAAAAGCGACAAAATTGTTTCTAAAAGTTAAAAAAAATGCATGAACATTGACTGATCAAATTAACCCGTTACCGCCCAGCGGCCTATTTATAGGACAGTTACATTTCATTTCCGTGGGGGAACCGCATGCATTGTATTGTTTCTTGTTTGCTTTATATATGAAGTCAATAGGTATTCCTAAACTCTAAAACAGTTTTCAACAGAAATATACCAGATTTTGAAGTCAAAATGTCATTTTGAAATTTTTTTATTTTTCCTTTGATTTATTTTTGAGGCGATGCAAGAAGTTAAAAAGGAATTTTTATTTTTTGATATTTCACTACATTTTGAAAATCTTAACTATTTATGTTACAAAAGTTTTTAAAAATAATTTTTTTGAATTTTTTTAAAAAACATTTTCTGAAAAAAAAATTTTTTAAGAAAACAAAAATATATTTTTTCCTCCGAATTTAATTTTACTTCACAGTTAACTTAATCTTGGTGTTTTAAATATAATTTGATAGAAATCAATGCTTTAAATTAGTTCAGGCCTTAATAGGTTAATGCTATTTTTTTAGTAAATAACAAAGCCATTAAAATGTATACGAGTGGCGTAAGAAATGTTACATCATTTTAGAAGTTGGAATTTTCTAAAACATTCCTTACAAATCAGAAAGTTCTGAAACTTGAACGGAATTGAAATGTGCAGATCCAGCAGCTCATGACGCATCTTAAACAACTTTTTACCGAAATAAAACAATTTTCTAATGCTTTTCTCACTTATGATCTAAAACATAGATATTAAAAGAATTAAAATGAAATCAGACACTGATTATTAGGAAACTAATTGGAAAAGTGTAAGAAAAACTCACGGAAACTAATTCAATTCCATTCAAAAATTTTGATTTCCCATAAAATCAAGGTACACTCGAAACCGTCGGAAAAAATAGAGAAAAAAAGCCAGTTTATTACAATTTGTCGACTTCCTAACTATTATTTTTATTTCCGATTAATTCAATTGTAAATTTAATTTATAGTTTCTTTAACGTTGTCCAAAAATTTCAGTTGTTTTATAAATATCAAAAACTGATAAAGGTAAATTGTTTGTTAATCTAATATGATATAAGCAAATAGTTGAAACACCGAATTTGAAAAAAGGGTTTTTTTTAAAGGATAAATACTATTAAGAACCAATAGTAGGCCGTAGTATAGCTGGTTCTTGTGTCATAAGCCCCAATCTAAGTGAAATACAAATACAAAATGTTTCTCATGGGTAATGCGAAATCTCGGATAATCGATAGGCTGCGTTGACCTAGTGGTAAGGTCTCAGTTTCGAGGACGGAAGGTTCCAGGCTCGAAATCCGATTCCACTAAAGATCCGCCGTGTATGTGGGCTTCGTGCACGTTAAATCTGAACTGTAGGTCGAACTTCCTGCCGCTGGTGTGGTGCGAAAGTTTGGAGAGAGGGGTGCCGGCTCAGGTGTCGTCCTCGTCACGTGACGGAGTTCAAAATGACGGAATCCGTCTCAAAATAGCCCTCGTGTTGCTTCTAAATGGAGCGTCAATATAACTAAACAGATAATCAAGTTCTATAGCAGTTGTGTTTAAATTAAGAATTAATCTGTAACATCAGTCAATGCCATTTCATATTTTACTGAACTTATCTTTCGAAACATTTTCCACAAAATGTAAACATCTTGGCTAGAGTTCTTTCCTATTTTCATATTCAAAAGGCACCACTTTATTTGTTATTTTAAAGAATGCAAACATGTCTTGTGTGATAAGCTTTTCTAGGATGGATTGAATTTCGGTCTGAATAAAATTCTCTAAAACACACAAAAAGTAAGATTGAAATTTTCCATACAGAATTCTGCTTTTCAATTCAAACGCAACAACACATGGTTTGAAACATAGAAGTTTTGTTTCGAAAAGTGGAATTTTTTCTAAATTCATTTTCCTCTTTTTAAAAGAAATGGTATCATCTTACTTCTAAAGATAATTTATGAATCATCTAAATTATTCGTAACAGTGAATAAGAAATTTTAACTATGCATTCCTTTTTAGTTCTTAAATTCTACTGCTCGTTGTTTTCAAAAGTGATCTCCCAATCAGAAAATGGGAATGCAGATACAATTATAATGATCAAAAATTAATACTGCAACAATGAAAACAAAGTAGAGATTATGAATGTTCTAATTTTTTTCAACTATTTTTTATTGTTCTTCTTAGAGAAAGCATTTGAAAATTATAAAGTAAGTTCAAATTAGTAACTCTCTTGAAATTTGAGCTTTCACTTGACAAATGGTTGTTTTCTTCCTGATCAATCTATTACCTAAGAGTATTTAAAGAGGTCTTAATGATCCGGTAGACAGTTTAATAACTTAACCATTCCAAACTAGAACTATTAGCTCGTTAATTACTAGGAAACTTTTCAATTAGTTAGGAAAAGAAAACGGTGGCCTTATCTATTCACTTATAAGTTTGCGAGTCTGCGTTATTATTCCGATGCCAAAAGTATTTCCCTTAATTTAGACCTTTGTGATCTTCCTATAATTTGCGATATACTTAATTGTAATGATTATTCTCTTGATAAATCATGTTGTGACGAACATGTAATGTCGCTTTCCCACAATGTTAGTCTTATGGTTGGAAAGAGACATTTACAGAGGTTCTTAGTACCTATCATGGGATAGAGGCTAACGACCCCGACCTTGGTGACAAAATAAAAGTCCACAAAAATGCTCGAATTTTCTCGATATCTTTATTAGGAGAAGAGATATACAGAATTTATTGGATGATTCTATGCGACGTCACATCCTGTCAGGAAAGGTATAAAAACCCGGGAGTTGCTGAGATGAGACAATTGTCTTTGAACGTCTGCGAAGTTCGAAGAATCTCTTTGGAGACGTTTCCTCGTGTTTTTCGGAATATTCGAAAATAAAACGTCTTTCTCCATTATCCTGCTTGTTGAACTGTTTTCACCGTACACACACCGGAGGATTTTCATAACAATATTAAAATTCTTGTACCTTCTCACTCAGAAAATGCAGTCCATTCAGCGATGCCACAGTCACATGATAAATATAACTGCGCATGTCTTCTAGCATCTAACTGCATGCTGTCTCTCGCTGTACTGTGAGGTCGCATCTTTTTGCTCCTGCAAGCTCGGCAATGGATTCTAAAATTAAATTGCCTCTACACAGTGAGCATGAACTGACTCTACTGTGATGTTGTTGACAAGATGATGCTCCAATAATAGCAATAGTAGCAAATACATTTGATTTGTTGAATTAACTCCCGTTTGGAAGTTCCGCGATGATCATCAAGATCTGACCTAGTAGACCGGAACAGTGTTCAAATAGCAAAGAAGATACTTGAGTTGGTCCTTCAATTATCAAATTTGTGACCACGGAACAATATTCAAATCACAAAGAAGATACTTGAGCTGGTCCATAAATTATCAAATTTGTGACCACGGAACAGTATTCAAATCACAAAGAAGATACTTGAGTTGGTCCATAAATTATCAAATTTGTGACCACGGAATAGTATTCAAATCACAAAGAAGATACTTGAGTTGGTCCATCAATTATCAAATTTGTGATCACCTCCTAACATGGAGTGCCTGACCCCCAATTAATCTTGATACAAGCCCACATGCGTTGTATATCTCTTCAGAAATCGACACTAGCACTAGCGAACCTCAAATTAGGAAGACGAGACTTTGTCAACGGATCATAGTTGAAATTCCAACGCTAGAAATTTAAGAAACTATTCAACTTTTCTGTTACATCTTCCAGTTTATATTGTTACGAAAATCCTGCAATGAGTGCATGGTGAAAACAGTCCAACAAATAAGATAATGGAGATTGACGTTTTATTCACGAATATCCCGGAAAACACGAAGCACACGTATCAACACATCAAGAACAACACTTGCACAAATTAGCAACACAAACAGACAGCAATTCACTAATAATAACAGCAACAGCACTTTCAACACCGCTCGGCGTATATAAGCTTGCTTGTTCGCACTCCAAAGACGATCAAGTCGTTCAGTACCTCCGAGTATTTATACCCTTTTCCGAGAGGATTTGACGTCGCAGGAAAATTCCAGAATAAGTTCCATATCTTCGCTCCTAATATAGATAGCTAGAAACTTCTAGCATTTTCGGGACCTTTGTTCTGTCGCCAATGTCGGGGGTCATTGGCTGACTTATTCCGATACCAAGTAAGAACCTTTGTAAATGTCAATTTCGAACCATAATACTAACATTATCAGGAAATGACATTACATGTTCGTGACAGTATCGAATGGCCGATCTGTCAATTATCAAAAAAAACCGGCGACATTCTCTCTCAGCTCGACTTTCTCGTCATTCCACTTGCACTTGTAGCGTTGGCGCGGTCGAAAACATTTTTTGGCCAGTTATTTCATTTTATTTTTTTATTAAGTTATCGAAAGTATTGTAGTGTTCTTTATTATTCTTATTGTCAGCAGAGGAAAGCCTGTAAAGTTAAAGTGTTTTGGTTTATATAAGCCATGAGGTTTGACATTCGTCACTACGATACAAAATTTTTATGACCTTAGCCCCCCCCCAGACCCGAATCCTGGATTCGCCACTGATTATAACTAAACTATACTAAACTAACTAATCTTCCCATTAGAAAGAAAATAAATTTATTAGCCTAACCACAAGAACTGTGGACTTCTCAAAGATTCTTGTTTGAGAAAACTATCAGACATGTATTAGAGAATAATAATTCCATTAATTCTGAAAGAGTTAAGAGAAAACTATCAGACATGTATTAGAGAATAATAATTCCATTAATTCTGAAAGAGTTAAGAGAAAACTATCAAACATGTATTAGAGAAAAATAATTCCATTAATTCTGAAAGAGTTAAGAGAAAACTATCAGACATGTATTCTCTTTTCCTTCTTTTCCCTTCGAACGAATTCTTGCGAACGCAATAAATAAGAACAGATGTGCAGTTCATGAAATTTGATGAGTTTCTATATCTGGCAGGCTCATGAATTAAGGATAACGCAGGAAAGTAAAACTCGTTTACACGTTCCTCGACGTTTAACGCGAGACAAAAACAAACCTGGAAAGTCCTAAAATAAAAAGAATACATCGATTTCAAAAATAATTCAAGCTCAGGTTCTTTTTCTTAAGAAGGAGAGAAATTTTAAAAAATTCGTTATGAAAAGGAACAAAAGATTTTATTTGATTTAATTAGGGGGTTTTGGAATTTTCAGCAACAAAGGCTATTATTCCCTATTCATTCCAAAGTTCTTTTCAATCCGTAATCAAAAAAGAGATGAAAATTGCCATCAAAAAACGGTCTAAAATTATTGCCTATCTGATTCGGTCAAGAAAAGAAAAAAATGGCACGCTCCGAAAAAGGCCTCCATATTCTTTTTCAAAGCCGAACGAACAAAACATTTTTTAAAAAATCTTTTGATCTATAAACAAATGAAAAACGGGCATTTCTTAATTTTAAAATATATTTTTTGCTTTGTCTCTTTGTTAAAGAGGTTATTTAGTTCTAGTATTAAGAAATAAAGAATGACTATACATTTTTTTTACAATAAGAAATGTGGATCAAAAATATTCAAAATAAGAAATCGGATTAAAAATACAACATGGAGAGAAGACAGGTTTTTTTCAAGCAACATCGTTTCTTTCATTTTTTCGGCTAGGAATTTTTGTTCGGCAATAATGCTTAGAGAAGGTTTATATGTTTATTTTTTCACTCTGAAAATTGTCGTTTATACATTAAATAAAAACTTTTTCTGTATAAAATTAATTTTTAAACTTGCCAACGTGTTGATGGAAATAGATAAAAATTATCGTCTGCTAGAAAATCCTTATTTGTATCCCACACTGAAAGGTATGAGAGATTATCGAATGAATGTGTGGCTATAAAGTTAAAAAATAGAACGATTTCATTACTCAAGAAACACTTTAGGAATAGCCTATCTTTAATAGTCTCTTTCAAACTAGTAATTGCCAGTCTTCATTACTTAATAATTAAGCAACCATTAACTACTATTCTCTTAAAATAACGTGTTTGGCATTCGTGAAACACGTGTCTGAAGCCATTTTCTGGCACTGTCTTTAAAACCGCCGGAACTTCCAAAACAGTTTTTGATGCCCTCGATCTTTAAGGTATCCGACTGTGTTCGGAGACATTTTTTTGAAAAATAACTTATATATATTTTTAATGTTATTTTTCAACTGCATATGTTTTAAAACTATGAAAATATTGTAAAATTAAGCTTTCAAACTAATATTTTTTTAAAAATTGAGAAATTTGAAGAAAAATGACTAAAGTATTTGCCTTACGCTAACAGCCATAGACAAAATCATATTCTAAATCCTTGCAGGAGTACATTTTTATGACAGTTATCTGCGTTATACTCTAAAATAGTTCTTGTACTTCAAAATAGTTTTAAGATATAGCTGAACATAGTTACTAAACAGGTAATTTTTCATAAAAAATGCTTTTCGTTTATATTTAAACACTTAAAAATATTGCTTGATTTTAAAATTGACTTTAGTTTTTAGAGGAAAACATCAAGCATATTGCAGAAAACAATCTCAGAAAATTTCATATCAATACTTGAATAACGCTTTTAGAAATCATTGTTACGTTCGACAGTTTTCCTCAAAAATATCATTTCTCAGGAAACGCCTTTAAAGTTTTCATGCAACATAAAATAATGCTTACAGTTCGGTAATAAAACAGCTGTAACTCCATTTGTAATTCACGTAGAGTAAAAAGTGAGACAGTTTTAGAAAGCTGATTAAACAGGGTACAAAATTAAGTCATAATTTTTTCTTATATAATTTCATCAAAAAGACGGTTTTAAACCAGTCGGATACCATAAGCTCTGTAAACGACAGAATAAGAATCGTTTGAAGATAGGTCCAAACTATATAGATATAACACACATTCTTTACTTTTTCCGAGTCAAATAACGATTAACAATGCTTTAGAATAAGGTCCTGTTCTATCGCGATATAAGCGCTCAGGCGATCTTTCATTAAATTTCTTGAATCAAGGAAGTGTTGTTGATAGTAATTAAATAATTACACCATAGATTTGTTGCAATTTACTTTTTAAATGCTTTTGTGTGCAAATGAAAGCAAAGTTACAAAGCTGTACATTGCTGATCACCAATAAAATGAATTTTTTTTAGAAACCGAGAGGAATCCGTCTTATTTCAATTAGATGCAATCCCAGATTCATTTCAGCATTTTCTTATCATTATTTTCCTTGCAGACAATAGTCGGTCTATGGACGAGTTTTCTGTTTTGTTTATTTGCATTAAAGTAGGACTTCAGCCATAACAACCGACCTCCGGTGTTAATGCTATGTCAATGGAAATCTTTCAACCCTCTGTTTGAAGATGCTAATTAATGTTTAAAGTAGTTTTTCTAATGTTATGACTTAAGGATACTTTGAAAATATTAAATTTGATGTTCCTATTGCTGTAGCTCTCAATGTTTAATTAAAATAAGAGCCTCATTTTGTGAAAAGGCTGCCATAACTGTTCATTATCGTTGTTTTTTGGCGATTTCTAAGGCTTATTTTATTTATTAAGTTTTTAACCAAACGATTTAGCTAATTACAATCGTTCCGTTTGGAATTTAGCCGTTTTAAGAGCTTTTTATTAACCGATTAAAACTCGACCATATTGTACCGTCCTGCCCTCTATATTCCGCGCTAGCCCATCCCACTGGAGCCAAGAAGAAAATCGAACTATTTCGCCCGAACTAATTTTTCTTCCCCAAAGGAAACGAAGTGAAGAGACTTGGGTGCCTTTCGCCGAGAATGTGGTTCTGAAGATATATTTACGAATCCTACTATGGTAGTGATTGAGGTCACTTTTCATTGGCTCTCAGCGTCACGTGACTTGGCGCATGCTTCTAAATGACGCCAAGGTCTTTAACTTAAGTTCTGTGGCAAAGAATTTAAGTTGCTTTGTATCGTAGACCCAGGATTAGTGAGAAGAGAGATGGCTGCATCAAAACCTTCAGAATAAAAAGGTTTACAAAGATGAAAAGCACATTAAAAATAAAAAGAATAATTTTCTCCATAATGCGATAGCAACAGACAAAATAATAATATTTTAAAATCCTTTAGTGTGGTACTATGATGTCATTAAGAAGCCCGCCAAGTCACGTGACTCTGAGAGCCAATGAAAGCGAACTCAATCACTACCATAGTAGGATCCGTAAATATGCGTTCTGAAGTGTCTCTGCAGGAGCCGCGACAATGGTGGCGAACTGCCTAAATTAGGCTGGGTGCTATGTTTTAAATTTTAGGATGTCGGCAATTGTGATTTTATGTAACTGACTGAATTTGATTTGGGTTTAATTTAATTTTGATAACTCATGAAATATTTTATTATTCTAAATTTGTTTTTTATGTTAAATGTTAATTTGTATCGTCTTGTGTCTGTAAATAAATGTCTCGTGATATTTTAAAAACACAGTTTTTGAAAAAAGGATATGGGGGCCTTTCTAGGAGGGTGCCATTTTTTTTCTCTTGACCGAATCAGATCGGCAATAATTTTAGCCCGTCTTTTGATGGCAATTTTCATCTCTTTTTTGATTACGGATTGAAAAGAACTTAGGAATGAATAGGGGATAATAGCCTTTGTTGCTGAAAATCCCAGAAAAAAATCCAAATCATAGTTTTTATTGCTAAGACAAAGTTTTATTTCGCCTCCATGTATAGTCTACTTTTGTAATAATAAATTCATTTTCAATAATTTTGGGTAGCTCCTATAATTTTATATCTGAAAGAAACTTAGATTTCCTAGAAAACAATGCATTTACAGCTGGCATCACTATACTTCTACCCAGAAAAAAACTTATATGCTCACTTTAATAATTTATTCGTGGCAAATTATCCCGGTTTCAAAATTATTTCTGGCTAAAAATGAAAGTCTTATTTGAGCTCCACAATGTTTCACTGGCGAATCATTTTGCGCACATTTTCAGTTACTTAAAAGTGAAATAGTACAATCATTAATCAGTGCGGTAACTTATCTGAGAAGGTGACAAAGTCAGAAGATTAGCTGTGAATACGATGGATAGTATAATATAACCACCTCCCAATTTTCGCTTGCTGCTTTAAAAGATTTAGCCCCTCGGCCATTAATTTTAAATATCAACCTATCATAAAAACTTTGGCCATCTTCTGGCGCTATTATTTTCGTTACTTTATTTTCTGGCTCAAGTTTTGAGATTACATTAATAATTCACTTTGAGTTCTTGAATAAGTCCTTTATTGTGAAACAGAAACGGGCCGAAGGGACCCATTTTAAGTTTATGGCGCAGACTTTACAGAAAGTTATCTGAAATTGATCCAGACATTTAAAATTGGAAGTTCTTTTTGTGTGCAAGAATATATATTTTATTATTAATTGAAAATATGTGACATATTCTTTGTGTTTAACTGATAAATGACAAACTTTGGAAATGTTTCATTCATTTATGTGGGATTTCGTTCAATTAAACAATATGCATGCAAGGGTTACCTTTAAGGGGTAAGTAGATCGGGTTTATGTCTAGGGGATTTAAGGTTTTTTATTACATTTAATTTAGAACAAAATATTACATAAAATAAATGAGTAGACTTCAAGTCAAATCCAAAAACATTTATTTAAATACTATAGGGAGAATTTACAGGGAGGGGAGGTATATACACAAAAAATTAACGTGAATGTTGAGGATATACATGAAGTCCTATTTACTAGGTGAGCCAGATTAATGAGGGATAGATGTTAAGGGTTAAGAGATTACATTATAGAGACTAGAGAACCATAAGGAAAGTGAGACGGGACATAGTTACCATAGTGGGAAAATCGGCGGCAGGAGGGAACGGTGTTGAGTCTCAGAACAAATACTTTGGTGAAGTATTTGATCCGGTTTGATCCGCGTTTGTTCACAAATACGCACGATTTTGTTTGCTGTTTTCGAAATTCACTTTCCTTATTTACACTACCCCTGTTACAAAAATTATTTTCTTTGACTGTTTGTGTAATAGTATCTAAAACAAACATTTTCAACTAGACGACATGAAAGTCATTTTAAGGGCTGCTGAAAATTATTATCGTCTCTTATATTTGTGAGCGCTAAAGATACCATAAATGTAACAAATATGTTTTCTTCAGTTGTTTCTTGAAGATTGCATGCGTTTTAACAATTGCAGCTGCGTTGTAATCACTCAAACAGCGCCTACATCTCCTTGGGTTGCATGTAACTGGTGGCGATCGTTTTCCATGAGAATCCTCCGGACCAGGGATTCCCAAACTTTTTTCCCTTCGCGTCCCTCTTGATTAATCTTTTTATTTTCGCGTACCCCTTATTATCATATTGTTATAAGTCTTTCTGTGGGTGTTTGGTGAAAACAGCCCAACGCGCAGGATAATGGAGAATGAAGGTTTATTCACAAATATGCAGGAAAGCAACAGTTCTTGCACAGATTAGCAATGTAAACAGACAACAATTCCCAGGTAATAACAGTTCAGCACTTTGATATTTAGCCACACAAACAGTCAGCAAATAAATAGTAACCACAATAGCAGCACTTTCAATAGCGCTCAGCTCACCAGCTTCCTAGCTCGCACTGCAGAAGAAACTCTAAAGTCGTTCCCAATGGACCAACACTACCCCTCTGATCCAAACGCGGTCCTTATACACTCTCCCCGACAGGCCGTGACGTCACATGGAGTTTTCTCGTATATTCAAGCGTATTCCCTTTCCTAATAGAGATATCGAGAAAAGGGTCGCATTTTCTGGAATCATCTGCTTGTCGAGGAAATCGCCAAAATGGTCGCCAAGGTCAGGGGTCCCGGAAAGGCCGATGCCCGTCACTCCATACTTACCCCTGTAAAACTCTCCCCCCAACTATAAAACCTGCGAGGCAGGAAAGCGACACCGCATCTTTGCAACAATATCCACCTCCACCCCTAACCATCCGTCTGTGCAAAGAAATTTTTATGAATAAGTCTAAGGGCTTAGGTAAGCTTAAGATTCAAATGACCTGAATTAATAACATTTGCAGGAAATTTTTGTTTTAAGATTTTATTCCATGTTTACGATAGTATTAGTTCAACGCCAAAACAAATGAAACCAGTATCGTAATAATTAAGGACAGCTAAAAATTACGCCTCGTAATAATCAACTATTCAAGTGGTTTAGTTATCAAACAGCAAGCATTCACTTGGGGAAACAAAATTCTGTAACTTTTTACTTTCTCGTATACGAAGTATACAAAGAGAAAGTATTGTAATCGTCAAAAAATTCGAACTCGAGATTTTGATGAATCTCCACGTTTTAGACCTCCCTGAGTCCGAAAAACACAATTTTGGAATTATGTCTGTCTGTATGTCTGTGTGTGTGTCTGGGAACACGATAACTCGAAAACTATTAGAGATACAAGGATGAAATTTGATATGTGAACTTGACACATAATTTGTAGGTTTCTGTCAAGTTTTGGACAAAATCCGTCCACGGGAAGTCTCTGTGTCTGTCCGCGGTCATGTCAACACTATAACTGAAAAACTTGAAAAGCTAGATGAATAAAATTTGGTACACAGTTTTATCATCATGAATGTAGGTCCGTATAAAATATTGGGCCAAATCCCTCGAAGGGTTGACTGTCTGTCGATCTGTATAATCGCATACTTGTAAAAATTATATATCCTGAACCCTTTGGATTAGATAAATAAAAATTGGTATACGTTTGCTAATATTAATTATAGATCTGTGCTCAAATTTCGTTTCAATCCATTGAAAAAAAGATGTTCAAATTTCATATTTGGTTCAAAATGCATATTGCGACTGTGTGTTGGCGAGCGTTTAGCTTATTTTACTCAAGTTAGTATAGTTGGCTTTTGACCTTGGCGGTCTACGAAGTATTGTGGCTACGGAAATTATAGCCACTCCCTGAACCCGAAACTTCGTTCCGACATGCTCCATATGGAAGGTATGGTGAAATCTTGCATGATATTTGTAGTAAAATTTCGTTCCAAAAACTTTAAATAAAGTTGTGGTATCTCAGCGCGCGTAAAAATTGAGAACTTACGCAATTTTGTTAATTGTTATCATTTTCTTTTTACACGTAATCATAAAAATGGGCGCAGGTCATTTTAAAATTATAATGACTCAGAGTTTAGTAAGCAAACAGGACAAATAGTATACGGGACGTATGGCAACCCTAGTTAGAGGGAAAATGACACCTTTTTGGGAAGTATACGGGAAAGTTTAGGGGAGACCACGCCCGCTGGTTTTATATGGTGTCAATAAATCACGAATACGTGTTGAGTTCCTAAATATTTTGAAACAACCATTTATTGTCTAAAATAACAATAAGGTACTTCTCCCATTTTTTTCAATAATTTCTTAAAGAATTCGTGGGGTTTTTTTAAAATTAAAATATTATTTAATGTTTTAACGGTTTCAAATGCTAATGAATGATTTTTGGTTGATTCGCTGGTTTAATTTTTCATCTTCTGCAAACATATAAGTTATGATTATGATATCAAAATATGATTTAATAATAATATTTTAAACATTTTCATAATATGTATTGAAATAACATAGCGTTATTACTGAAATATCAGAAAAAGTCCGCTGCATAATTTAACTATTACGTCTACAATAGGACATAAATGTACTAATTCGACAAAAATCACAAATTTCTGAAATATCCTTTTCAGAAATTTATGATTTTATATATGAAATATTGAATGATATGATTGATAATTTATATGATTTTGATATGATTTTGGTAACTATTTCATATTTTCTTATATGAAATAGTTACCAAAATCTTCTTTGGTAACTATTTCATAGTTTAGGAGCCTCATAAGATGTAAAATTTTATCATATTTTTATTATTTTATATCTTACAATATTTTAAATTCTAACTAAATATGTGTTAGATGGTTAAGCTTTTTCTTCTCGCTGCTTGAACAAATGTTTAGAAAGTTTGCTCTAACGGAATTTTTCTCTTTTCTGGATGTAAACTTGAATTTTAAATGCTGGAAGTGACACGATTGTTCTTTATAACCTAAAAAATTGCTCTATTTATCTGTCTTTCTACTACTCCCTTTCTTCCTTATTTTCCGCGAAACGAATGCTGTATAATAAATAGGGATTTTAAAAGTCTGCTCTCGGTAGAAAGCTTTATTTTGAAAATTTTAATCTATGTTAACAACAGTGGAGTCGTAAATAGTTTGAACGCCATAGAAATACAAACTACAGAATAGATTTTCTTCAAACTGTGTTTACAAATTCTATGAAGCATACGAAACGTTTTAGCGAAGATGTCATGAGAATTAAATAAATAGTTATTTTTTATTATTTACAAATTATATTTCTATATATAAAAGATTATTTTACCTTTAGTGCTGCTATTCCAATCGAATGATAATGCCATAGACATTTTAAATCATTTTATTTATTTGCCAACAAGTTGCCACTCGCAATGTTTGAATAAATTTTTTATCATTCTTTAAAAAATATTAATAGCTTACGAAAAAAATAGCTTTCGATGTTACGAATGTTTCGATGTTTACGAAATAAAAAATTCGTTTGGTGCAATTTCTAATCTCATTTTAATTAAAAATAAAGTTACAGTCGATAAAAGGATTTTGTGTATTTTATAAAATTATTTTTACTTTAAAAATATTATATATTGTTCTAAAAAATACATTTATTTACGTGCATTCCCTTGAGTGCAAATATTAAATATATTTCTACTCTCTCGCATAGGAAGTTTACACCGTCAACGGCTGATTTGATATCATTAGTTTTTCAAATCTTTCTCACTAATGGTGAAGCACAAGGAAAGTTTTAGTGAAGGTTTCGTGACAATTAATTCAATAGTTACTTATTATTAATAATGAATATAAAAAATATTTTCTTCCCGAACAACGTTAAGTAAATCAGCTAGTTAGAAATATTAGTAAACAAAAACCATGACGTATGAATAAATGAAAGTTGTTTCAAATTTACACTCGCTCATCCGTCGAATTTATCCAGCTGAATTTGTTGTCTGTGTTTGAAGCATCAAAATTCGCTTGCGAAAGTTTATTTGAACAGAAGACTTGTCTGTGATCTAGATGTATGCATATTTTTGGACTAGAGTGGGTTTTCTAAAAATGAAATATATCTAACTTTATCCCTTAATGTATTTAACTATCTACTTAAAATTTATTTAATTAATTATTTAATTTATTTAAATCTATTTAATTTATTTAAATTATTTATTAATTAATTAATTTAATTTATTTAAATTATTTATTAATTAATTAATTTAATTTATTTGAATTATTTATTAATAATTATTATTTATTTATTTAATTATGAATTTAATTTATTTAAATCTATTATTAATTATTTAATTTATTTAAATCTGTTTAACTTCATTCTAAATGAAATTCCGCAACTGTAATCACCACAAGATTGAGATTTTCTGTTGCTGAAAGTATTATTTGTGACATGTTTTCAGTGAAACAGTAACGACTTATATTTATAAAAAAATTATTTTAATTCTTTTTTTATTCTGCATTCATTAAGCTCTCGAGTTTACCCCTTTTCACATTATTAAGAAATTATTTTCACAAATTTTATTTCGTTAAAATAAAAATTTCGGTTGATGTTATGGCTTAAACATTTCTCTGGAATTCAAGAATTACGTAGTATATGGCTTAATCACTTATAAGATATCATAGAAAAACGAAAATATGAATTGTCTAAGAAAGAATGAACAAGAATGCCCATTGTCCAACTCAAATGTCCAGTATCTATTGTCTAACTCGAATATGATGACCTAATTTAATTTTCAATTAGGAAACTTGGTAATTCAACGTAATAGTTAAAAGATGTAAACGTGATTGTAAAAGATGGAAATTAATAGTTACTGTAATGTTTAAAAGATGCTTGGCCAACTATCTAAATCGAGTGTTCCCAAATTTGACTTTGTCCTCTGCTTTATTTGGAGGTAAAAGGCTTATCGGACAACTAAAATTTAGATAGGAAAGATACAAAATTAAATACATCCTGCAAAACTGAAACTGGCAGATGCAAGTTTCAGGACGTTTCATGTCAGTATAAGCTGATTACCATGTTGTTCACATCGCCTAATAATTTTTTTTAAAAAAGCACCATAAAGTAAAGTCCGTTATTGAGTGGTGTCCTTCGAAATGAAATTTGTCTCTGAAAGTTATCACCTATCAATTAGTTACAAAAAATAATCAGGAAAAGTCCTTTTTTTCAAATTCCGTACTTCCTGACGATGGACAGCCTCTCCGAACATATTCGATAAAGAGGGAATTTCGAAATAACAATTTTCTTGTTAATTTTTTTTTGATATACTGCTTTCTTTTAACTTTACTACTCTTACCGATACTACTTTTTTGACGTAGATTTACGTCTCTCCATAGTGGTCTAATGGTGTGTCGGGAAAGGAAAAAATTATGACGCTTTTCGTTGAATTTTTAAACGCTTATAGATCCGCAGCCAAATAACATAGTGAGTTGGTTTTAGTTTCATTTAACAGAGAAAGGTTGACATTGGAGATTGCAAAAAGAATTTTAGAATTACTGTTCAGTCACAGTCGAGTTGCAAAAATTCACGAAGATTTTTTTACATAGATAGAGTTACATAATACTCAATACACATTTTACTCATTGGGACTTCTGTTCGTTGTGAGTTTGTCAGCACTCTGTAAATGGAGTTTTCCCTGTAGTGTGCTTTTCTTTAAATAAATAATCACTATAGAGTTAATAGTCACATACAGCTACTTTAGTCACAGAAAGTCACAGTTGAGTAAGGTAAGTAAGTCTACGCCCCTCAATCCCAGCGGCCGTTTCGCAGAGACAGCCTCCCGTTGATTTTTATGTTTAATACACTGTGTAATAAATTGCCAAATCGAGCGAATTATGAATAAGAGCAGTTTCCTACTTCCCCCAAGCGTCCTTTTCGCAGGCTTTCCAGCGCGTGTCTGTTGTGAGCTTAGTTTTAGTTATATTAACGTCTCGTTTCGAAGCAAGATGAGGCCTATTTTGGGACGGTCCTCGTCATTTCGAACCGCGGTCAAATAACGAGGACGACGTCTGAGCTGGCACCCCCTCTCCAAACTTCCGCACCACACCAGCGGAAGAGCGTTTGGTACCCGACGTATGATTTAGCATACAACAGGCCCAATACACTGCGGAACTTCAGTGGAATCGGGTTTCGAACCTGGGACCCTCCGGCCCCAAAGACGACACCTTACCACTAGGCCACCACGGCCTTTTGTCGCTGCTTTGAAGGTCTTTTCAGCACTTTGTTGTCACCAACACAACTTGGGCAACCCTATTCACACACTAAGCTTCCTAAATCGCACATAAAAGGCCTCCTCCAGGAGAGGATGCTTGAGGAGTGGCAAACCTCATGGAAGAATGGCGATACAGGCAGGAAAATCTTTAACATCTTGCCCTCAGTTAGTCTCCGTCCCACTAACTGGATTAGAGAGGATGTTATCTTCTTCTCTCAACATGGACCTTTCCCTGCTTACCTCAAAAGGTTTCACCTGTCTGACAGCGATTATGCAGTTGTGGTGGAACTGGCACGGCACTTCACTATGCCACGGAGTGTATTTATACAGTGTCTTGGCATATGAGGAAGCCAGCGCCAAACTTCGAACAAGAATGGCTGAAAAGGGTCGCCAATAACCCCGTCTCCAGGCAGAAAATTCGTGGGATCATCAAATTCATTGGCGAAAACAGAGATCTTTTCCGGCCTCCCTAGCCTTCAACTTTCAAGCGAGCTGAACTAAGTAGCACAATCACCGGATATTCCCCCTTCAAATAAAAGAAAGATGTTTCAACATCTAAAGAAAAGAAGACTTTACGAACTAATAGTGTAAAAGTGAAAATGCCTGTGCTGTACATAGTGTATATATTTCCTTCTTTTTGTTTCTTTTTTCTTTTCCTTAAATAAAATTCCCGTGTCTTGCCCATCAAACCGTTCAGTGACCGGTCTGGTCACGGGTACGGGGGTAAGAGACGGCGTTCTGTCACGCATTTTTTATAAGAAAAATTTCATTTAAAGAAGGTCAGGCTGGGTATGACAATTGTACTACTACTTCTTTTTTCTCGGACTTTTTCATTTGTAGATGTAACGAATAGAGATTTGGCCGAATAGCCGAGTACCGAATATTCGGCCAAATTTTGTGCCGAATACTCACTTTTTAAAAACATTTAATTTCTAATTGTAAATAAAATATTTCTCAAATTTTAAATGGAAAAATTAAAGATTAATAAAACCGACTTTTATTATTTGTATATTTAAAAAAGTTAACACCTTTATGTATTTTTGTAATATTTTAATATAGTGCACTCCCGATTATCCGGATTAATCACCGGGAGGAATCTCTCGGACAATAGGAAAACACGGATAATCCGGAAACTCCTTTTTATTAAAGAAAAAATCAACATCAGTACAAATATATAAAAATTACTTACATTTGCATGCTGTATAACATCAAACTAGGAATTTTCCTTTTAACATTTATTGCTTTTAAAAATCTGTTATGCGTCTTTGCTTCTGCTGTTTGTTCATCTTTTGTCGTATATCGACACATATTTGACGAACCGCAGTAATGTCACCGTAATCAAATCCTCTTTGTCCCGTATAATCTAACAACGTTTCCACAGATTGTAGAGCAGCAGAATGAGAATTCGTATTTCCCTCATTTAGTACATCTTCTGCATCAGAACTAGCTAGCTCATTCTCCATTATCAAGTTTTTGAAGGATTTCTAATTTTTGTTTAACATTTAAAACGTTTCGTTTTCGTTTCACACCAATCATTTTCACCAGTAAAAAATTTTACGCTACTAACTGGCGATAAACAAGACGCAAAAATTAAAGGAACACGTGCAAAAGTGAAAGAGGACGAAGAAGTTAAAGAATGACGTGTCGGGGAGAAGCGTGTTCGTACGAGAATGAGTTAACAGGAAGTGGATGATTCATTTATCGGAAAATTAGCGGTTAAACCGTGGAGGAAGAAAGAAAAAATCTATTCTTTAGCCTCCACCGTCACGGCTCACTAGTTTCACGGAATGAATCTCTCGATCGAACATCAACATCGATTTTACATGCATGATAAGCGCGAAAATGTTTCTCTTTAAATTTTTTGTGAGTCCGGAATGAGTACGGATAATCCGCGCACGGATAATAGAGAGTATACTGTATACTTTAATTCCGATAATAATAAATTAGAAACCTTCTTTAGTTTGGGATTGCTTTACAGAAATAAAAGAGTCATCATAGCAGAACATAACAGTAGCAAACACAGAAGAAATTTAAGAGGATTATTTACAGTAATATTTTGATAAAGAACTTGTAATAGGATGCAATGTCCACTTAATTGGTGGTGGAAAATGCGAAAAATCCCAAAGATTTGCAAATTTAGCAAAACAATATCGTTCAGCTCCTTCAAGCACAGTATACAGATTGTCCGAATCAAATGTCCCTAATTTGGAGAAGTCGCTATACTTAACAAAAAGTTAAAAAGCATAAGAAAAATGTAAAATTAGAAAACAGTACTCACAAAGTTGTTATTAAACCATCGGGAGTGTTCTCCTCCAAACTTTCTCGTATACTTCCCCAAAAAGGTGCCGTTTCTCCTTCCCCCGCGTGGCTAAAAATATTCGAACCTACTGTTATCCAGAATCCAGTGACTATCAGAAGGTTTTTCATTATAGTGATTGAAAAATATCTAGGTAAAGAATCAAATTCAAAGCGATGCACACCGATTAAAACGCATATCTATCGCACACTGCTAGGTTTCACTCTTGCCGTCTCAAGGACAAACTGATGTAATTCGCTCCTTTCGCGTGCACAGAAGATTGCTTCCAGTAAGCATGCGCGTGGAGATAACGGATTGGTTTCAATGGTAAATTATACAGATCGACAGACAGTCAATCCTTTGACGGATTTGGCCCAAAATTTTATATGGACCTACATTCGTGACGATAAAACTGTGTACCAAATTTTATCCATCTAGCTATTCAAGTTTTTGAGTTATAGTGTTCGCATGACTTCGAACATACAGACCGACAGACTTCCCGTTGACGGATTTTGTCCAAAATTCGATAGAAACCTACAAATTATGTTTAAAGACCACATACCAAATTTCATCCCCGTAGCTCTCATAGTTTTCGAGTTATCGTGTTTACAGATAGACAGACATAATTCCAAAATTGTGTTTTTCGGACTCAGGGAGGTCTAAAACGTGGAGATTCGTCAAAATCTCGAGTTCGAATTTTTTGACGATTACAACACTTTCTCTTTGTCGTATACTAGAAAGTAAAAATCAGTGCACTTCCAAGTGGGCTCCCTTAGTAACCCTGAGGATATCCAGCCGGTAGTCCAGTTCCAACAAGATGCTCGAACAATCGTGCCCCAGCATCTCGTTGGAAGATATCAGTGGGTTCTAAATGCTGCATTTGGGTATTGCAGAACTTTACAACGTGTCCAGGTAAATGTTTGCCGTCACAGAAGTCTCAGCAAATAAAAAGGGTCCTATGACTGCGTCATGTAAAAGAGCGCACCACACATTGATTTTTGGACTGTTTCTTTCCACTTCCTGTACTACAAGGGGATTTTCTGAACCCAAAATTCTGCAGGTATGCTTATATTCACTTTGTTGCTCACATGAAATGTTGCTACATCTGAAAAAAATGATGGGGTTTAGAAAATCGATTTCATTTTCCATGCGATATAACATCTCCGCTGCAAATGCAACACGCTGCGGCAGTTTCTGCACAATCTGCATTTTGTACGCATACAGCCTCAGTTTTCATATATACGCGAAAAATAAAAATTGTCGCCAAAATGTAAAAATTCAACAGCCAATTTTGCCTAATATCGCCAACGCATCGCTAATAGATTTTTTTAATCGACTGTTCAAATTAGGGACATTTGATTCGGACACCGTGTATATTAAGCGTTTATTTTCTGAAGCAGGCAATATAGATCAAAAAAGCAGAACAGATTTCTTCCTGTAACTGCTGAAAAATTATTGTTTTTGCATTATAATTTCAGGCTTTATAAATGGTATGCGACATTATTAAATACTTATGTACTGTGCAACTTGAAATTGAATAAATGTTAGGAGATATTTTTGGTAATAAATGTACTGAAATGCAATTCTGAAATATTATTTGCTAAATATATTTAAAAGCACAATAAGAAATATATTATCCTGGATTTATTCGGCCGTTATCTGGGATAACGAATATTCGGCCATTTTGCCGAATATTCGTTACATCCCTAGTAAAATCCAGTAGTTATCTTTATTTGTATGAATCGTTTAATCCAGATTTGGAAATTCTCTCCATTTGTGTTATTCATAAATCCTGCAATTTACGGTAAAAAACATCGTTTCGGTTCGTATATGCGTTTACTGCCGTCGTAATTTCACTTAAAAACTTGACTAAGATTAAAAAAACAATATGTGACAATATAGAATTTAAAAAAATTCGAAAATTGTCAGCTTAGACTTATCGCTCGGTTCGAAACCTCAGAAACTTCCAGAGAAAGAATTTAAGATTGATAAAGTAAACAAAGCACCCTAAATTTAATTAATAAATCTATAATTTTTTTCTTTTGCATTTTTCTCTCTTGCGTTTAGATACTTTTTTCCCTTCTGCTCGCTAACGCAATTTTTCTAGATAATTGCTTCGGAAGAAATTATGTGGAAAAGTTTTCCCCCGGAGACGTTTATACCTGGGCTTGTTATATTCTGAAAAAAATGATGAGTTACGGTAGTTATTTTTAAATAAATATCTTCATAGAAATCTGCTCCACTTAAATGTTTTTGCATAAAACGACAATATTTTTAAAAAGCTTTGTTGCGCATATCTTAAACAACATTTTTTTCTAGAAATGTTTAGGTAATATTTCAGCCTCTAAGTTTTTATTGTTACGAAAAAAAACGTACCCATTTTCTATAAACTTCATCGAGCATTTAAGTTTTTATCATGATTTTCTTCTTTTAAATATTTTTATAATAAATAGTATCTTAACTACTTCTCAAAAAAGTTCTTTAATGATAATGATAAACAATACTTAATATTTTTTACTGAATGTTAACTAGTAAAATGGCATTTTGTAAGTGTTAGTTTTTTCTAAATTTAACTTTTAAGAATAAGCAACATGAACTGTTTTGTAACATACTCTACACTGAAAAAAGGGTTTACAAAATCTTTTTAAAACATATTCCTAATTTTTTAAGCTCGCGTTTACAATATCAATGGCTTTTCTAAACG
>BGPR01016956.1:0-33538 GCA_013235015.1 Araneus ventricosus
TAGAAGAACTGTCTTCAAACTCGTTAATAACGTGTCGGGATGCATCATAGGTTTGTAACACATATTAGTGGATTCTTGTCTCATAGGATTTATTAAAATTCAGCTCGCAATTGGCATAAGAGTTACCAAAAGCAATGCAATTCAGGCATTTAGATTTGATCACTTATTGAAGAATTCATATCAGCAAAACTATAACGCTCAAGGAACTAATGCATAAATACAGTATCATTGAAGTAAGCATTGATATTTTCTCAGAAATGGTTTTGTGTTCTTACATTTTAAGGAAGAAATAAAAATTTTCACTGACTCTTGAAATAAACTTAAACTGCAGATGTTATCAGACTCTTAATAAGATAACTAAAAGTCTGATAAGATCACTCAAACATTAAATTTAGTTGATTTTATTCTTTACGTTTTCATGTAAACCAAAATTTTCTCTAACAAAAATACAATATTTTAAAACATAAAAAATAAAATTGTCATCCCTTTTCTTTAACATTTGTTTCAATGTTTGTTCAAAAGGAACAAAAAATAAATTGAATAATAATTATTTGAAAAAATAATTGTTATTTTTCGGAATTTATTTCATTTTGATGAATTTAAAAGAAATTCTAAGTAGTGTAATATAGAAAACTAATCTAGAAAAAAAAACTGTTATAGTTTTAAAAAATCACACCTAAACCTTAAAATTATTTTTTCAATTCAATGCTATATAAAGAAATAAACAACCCCCTCTTTTCTTATCACCCCCGGCTTCTCAAATTTTTCTATGCTTGAATGGGGTATTGAAAGAGATGGGACCACAAAATCTATTTTACTTAACAATTCGATTAAAACATTGATGCATTGAAATAAAATCTTATATAACATAAGTGTATTACAGAGAAAACACTTGAAACATAATACAATTTCAATCCAGGCTGACAAATATTCAACCGGACTTATACAGAATCCAAATTCGGACACACACAACTAGAAAAAAAATCCAAAACTGACCTTTTTTCTGAAAGAAGACCTCAATGCAGATGGCGTTAAAATGCTCCAAGCCAAAGGGGGTGTGGGGGTCTTGGATCCTGTGGTATCTCTAATTTGCAGTAAGTACATTCTTATCAGCACTCATTGTGTCGACCGCTACCCTACCCAGCTAATCAATCAAAATGTCAAACCAAGGAAGGGGGAAGAAATTCGGGAAAATACGTTTATAGCACTTTAGAGACAGTTCATAAGAGACGTAAATATCTGGGCTGACCGCTTTCGGCGTGTCTCTGACCACACGTTGAAATGCGTGTTTCCCGCTTATGAGGTAGTGCAAGGTCGACGTAGAAATACGTGTGAAACGCTCAGAGGGTTAATAGAGATGGAAAAGAATTCTTTATCTACTTCATTTTTAGTATCCAGATCTGTTTCTCATCTATCAAAAAGCAGTACTTGTTTAGCACTTTCTTTAAATTTGAACGACACTCCTCTTACTTTAAACAAAGGAATGGTCATAGCTAATATATCTCCTATTCATGAATTTGCTTCGATTGAAAATGTAAATTGTGTTTCTAGTGGTAATTCTAATGATAACAAAAATTGATTAAAAGAAATTAAACTAAATCACCTTACTTCCGGTCAACAACAACAGGTTTTAGAATTATTAACTAAGTACAATAATGTATTCGCTCAAAATATTTCTGACCTTGGTGAATGTGGAATTATTAAACATACCATACAGTTAACGGATGACATTCCCACCAGGCAAAAACCTTACCGTGTACCATATAATCTTAAAAATGAAATGAAGAACCAAATAAATATCCTTCTTGATGCAGCTATAATCCAGCCATCAACTTCGCCCTGCTGTGCACCCGTTCTGCTAGTAAAAAAATCGGACGGATCTTTTCGTTTAGTGGCAGATCTAAAAAAAAACTAATTAGTAAAACAATTCCAGATAATTTCCCTCTGCCCAAAATAGATGAAATGATAGATCAGCTATCAGGAGCAAAATTTTTTTCAACAATAGACCTTACTTCTGGTTTCCACCAGATGTCCATTTTTACCGACCATATGCATTATACTGTTATAGCAGCCGAGTTTGGTTTATTTGAGTACAAGAGACTACCTTTCGGTTTAAAAAATGCAAGTGACAGTTTTCAGCTGCTTATGAGCATTCTTTTGGCAGGTTTGAGCGACCTGCAAATAGCGTGCTATATTGACGACGTAATAATTGCTTCTCATAATTTTCAAGACCATTTGCAGCGACTATAATTAGTTTTTCAGAGATTAACTGCAGCAAATCTAAAGGTGAAGCCGAGCAAATGCTCCTTTTTGCAATTTGAAATCTCCTTTTTAGGTCATACCGTGAGAGAGGGACAGGTTTTACCTGAAACTAAAAACTTGGATTCCATAAAAAATATTATGCCCCCACAAACTAAAAAGCAGGTCAGATCCTTTCTAGGTCTGACTGGGTTTTACACAGGAAATTTATCCCAAATTACTCAGAAAAGGCTATACCTCTAACAAATTTAACTAAGGAAACATCCAAATTTACTTGGTCAGATAAGGAACAGCTAGCTTTTGATTCATTAAAAAATTGTTTAATTTCCGAACCGTGTCTCTCTTTACCTGACTTCTCTAAACCATTTGCTTTGTGCAGTGATGCCAGCAAATTTTCTCTTGGTGCTGTTTTAATACAAGAAGACGATACAGGCTTTGAACATCCTGTGGCATTTGCTTCTAGGAAGCTAGGCCCCACTGAAATCAAATACTCTGTTTGTGAAAAAGAGGCATTGGGCATACTTTTTGCTATCACAAACTTTAAAAATTATCTTTATGGATCAGAATTTATTGTTGTTAAGGATTCTACCGAGATGGCGCTTTTGTGCATCTTGTGGCAACGGCTTCCTCCGCTATTAGAGTTAGATTGCGTGGCAGGCATAAAAACGGAAGGAATGGCTCAAATGGAAAGTGCCGGGAAGTCTTACTATAATCTTGTAAATAGTGTAAATAACTTATAATGTCATATCTACCTATATTTATCATTTACTCATAATAAATAATATGAAAAGGCACTCTTTGGAATTTCATTTGCACCACTGAATCTCAGATGCTATATGGTGCAAAATCGTCCGAGAAACTCGATATTGGATATTGGATTAACCTTTGCAGGGTAAGGTCTTTTGATATTTAAAATCATGGATAAGACGTCAAAAGTAACAGAAAAAAGGAGCAGTGTTCGTAGCAGCATTACGAAACTGGTAAAAAGAGTTCAAGCTTTAGGTGAAGAGACTGAGGATTTAAATTCGCTTTCTGAGTTGCTTGAACTCATCGAAACTAAGGAAGAAATTCTGAAAGAGTATGATTCAGAGGTCGAAGACCTTATAACTGATCCTGAAAAATTCAAAGTTGAATTAAAAGGGTCAGAGGAATATGATGATTAAATTTTGAGTGCTAAAATAAAATTGAAAAGTAAACTGAAAACATTTACGGAAAAAACTGTTCAGGAATCCCACCCCAGCCTAAACGAATCTAATGTATCGGAAAATGCTGCTTCGGCTTTAAAACTGCCGAAATTAGAAATTCCGCGAATTTCTGGTGATTCCAATTTCATGGAGTTCTTTGGCTGTTTTGACAGCGCAATTGGTTCAAACGATTCTCTTTCTAAAATAGAGAAATTTCAGTATTTAAAGTCGCTGCTTTCTCCCCCCTCGTATAATGTTGTTGCTGGTTTTGAACTAAATGAGAAAAACTACGATTCCTGTCTTGAACTCTTAAAACAGCGTTATGGGCGTACAGATTTCATTATAAATTCTTATATGTCCAAATTACTAAATTTAAAACCAGTAAGAAATTCATCTCATGTTAAAAGTTTGCGTAGATTGTATGATGAAATAGAAGTAAACATAAGAAATTTAAGAGCTCTAAATGTTACGGAGGGATCCTATGGTCATTTATTCAATCCCTTATTATTGAAATTATTACCCCAAGATTTGGTTTTGGATTTTCACAGAGGGCGAAGTAAAGATAAGAATTGCAAAGTTTCAGAAATAATGACTTTTTTGAGGAATGAAGTGGAATCGAGGGAAATTTGTGAATCTGTTATGAGTAATCCTAAAAGTTCTGAAACTAAACGCACTTTTTCTCAAAATTATCAAAACGGTCAAACCTATCAAAGAAATTATTTAAAGCCTAAAAATGTATCTACCGCTGCGACATTACATACGCAGGTTAAAAGTATTTGTATATTCTGTGATTCCGCAAATTGTCACGATACCGTAAATTGCAAAGTTTTGGATATTGAGCAAAAAATAAATAAACTTAAGGTGGAACGGAGGTGCTGGAATTGTTTTAAGAAAAATCATATGAGTAGATTCTGTAAATCGGTTATTGTTTGTAAAAGATGTTCTTCTAAATTTCACTATGAGTCAGTCTGTAGAAAAAATATTAAACCCATTAACTCTACACTAAACGCTTCTGACAGGCGAACTGAAAGCGAAAGTAATTCGAATAATTCTCCCTTGGTATCAAATAAAAATGTAGATAATATTTCAGTATCTCATAATAATGTTAGTGCGAAAAATAAAGCATTTTTACAAACGTGTTCAATTTATGCATGTTCGGATAAAAGATCTGCTTTAACAAACGCCATTTTGGACAGCGCTTCTCACAAAAGCTTTATCTCAGCTAAATTAGTTAAAGCATTAAATCTAAAAATAATACGTTTCGAAGAACTAGCTATATATTATTTTGGTCAAACCACAGCTCATAAAAAACGGTATCCTGTAATATGTTTGCAGCTACAGAGTCGGCATGACAGTTCAAAGGTTTATAAGCTCGAAGCTCTGGTAATAGAAATTATATCAAATTTGTCCTTGAATAGTCCAGATCTTTCTACGTTGCGCAAGTTAAAAGAGAAAAATATTCAACTTGCTGACTCATTCGAAAATGAGATTCCAGTCGATATTCTTGTAGGCAGCGATTCATTTTGGGATATTGTTTATGATGAAAAAATAAGAGTAACTGATAACATCTGGTTAATTAATTCTTGCTTCGGCTGGCTGTTAGGTGGGGTAGGAAAAGGAAATAATTCTGATGAGAGCTGTCAGAATGTATGTTTAGTAATGGATTCATCTTTTATTTTATTTGATTTAAGTAAATTTTGGGAAATAGAGGAATTCCCTAATGAAACACGGGGTCTTTCTGAGAGGGATGTTCAATTGATAAGGAACTTTGAAAATAATTTAGAATTTAACGGTCAGCGGTATGTTTGTAAATTAATGTGGAAGGAAAATATGGGACCCCCAATTGGATTGGATTCTAATTATGAAGTTGCAAAAAGCGTTTTAATTCTTTATGCAATAAATTAAATAAAAATCCCGAAATTTCAGACCAGTATAAACAAATTGTTAAGGATCAATTAGAAAGTAATATTGTGGGGAAATGTGTAAATGAGGATATAAAATCAGGATATTATATGCCTCACAGAGCGGTAATCCGCGATGATAAAATTACGTCTCAAGTTCGAATTGTGTATGATTGTAGTAGTAAGGCAAATGAAGATAAAAAATCTTTGAATGATTCGCTTGAAACGGGAGTTAATCTTTATGTAAATATATTGGATGCCATACTTAAATTTCGGGAGAATCAAGTTGCGTTTTGTGGAGATTTAGAAAAAGCGTTTCTTATGATAGAGATTGCAGAGGAAGATAGAAAGTATTTAAAATTTTTGTGGTTTCCGGATGATACAATTAATTCAACACAAACATTTCAACTTAATCGTCTTCCCTTTGGGTTAACTACCTCTCCCTTTGCTTTGGCTTGTGTTTTAAAATTTCATATAAAGAAATTTAAGGTTGATTATCCCAAATGTTACGAAATGTTAAATTCCTTATACGTTGAAGACTTGTATTATGGGGCAGAAACCGCTCAGGATGCTTATCAGTTAACTTCATCGGCTATAGAAATGTTACGCTCCGCTGGATTTAATTTGAGGAAATTAAGGACTAACTGTTCCGAACTAAATAAACTTTGGTGTGAAAATGGGTATGAGGAAAATACCGATCATGGACAAGGATCAGGTTTCTTGAGATTAAATTTGAATCCAATTGAGGATAAAATCAGGTTAAATTTGAGAGATGTTAGGAATTCCTTGGAATCTGGAATCGCCAATGGAACTACCAAGCGACATGTGCTGAGAATAATATCTCAGATTTTCGATCCTTGCGGACTAATTAGTCCATTTGTAATCACGGTTAAGATCCTTATGCAAGAATTATGGGAAAAGGGCCTTAAATGGGTTGAACAGTTACCAAGTTGTTTAGAGGAAAAATGGAGAACTTGGTGTTCAGAGCTTGCTCATATCGATAATTTGCAGATTGAGCGTAAACTGTTCTCAAATGCAGGAATGAGTGAAATTTCTCTTCACGTCTTCTATGACGCCAGTCCTAAGGCTTATGGGGCTGTGGCATACTTTCGATACATCACAGAAGAAGGAAGAGTTAAAGTGAGCTTTATTATTTCTAAAAGTAAGGTTGCTCCTTTAAAGACCTTGACCCTAGCAAGATTAGAGCTGATGGCAGCACTCATCGCTGCTCGCTTAGCAAAATACTTACTGAACACTTTTCCATCTTTGATTAAGGAAATATATTTATGGAGTGACTCTAAAATAGTCCTCCATGGGCTGAAAGGATCATCGAAAATTTGGAAACCCTTTGTTTCCAATAGAGTGGCTCAGGTGCAGTTACTAATTCCTCCAAATTGTTGGAACCACTGTAGTGGATCCGAAAATCCTACCGACTTTACTACAAGAGGAGAATCAACAAGGAAATTCCTGGCGAGTTCTCTCTGGTGGATGGGACCAGCCTGGTTGTCTCAGCCGGTACAGTCGTGGCCTGTGCAATGTTTGCCAAATCCCCCTGATGGAATGTATGGTGAAGAGGTAATTACATCGGAGCGACGGCGCACTATCGTAGTTAATACAATGGTAACTACTACCAATGATGATAACTGTATTTCTGGCTGTATTGACATAGATAAATACAGCAACCTTGGTAAGATTGTACGTGTTACAGGTTGGGTGAGAGGGTTTGTTCGCAATGCCAAACCTGGTCCCTTAAAATTAAGTGGACCTCTTTGTGCTTCGGAACTTCAGGAAGCCTTGTATTCTTGGATAAAGGCTACTCAACTGAAACATTTTGGACGTGAACTTAAGCAACTTCTCTCCAAGGGTATTATCTCTAAAGATTCATCTATATATAATTTGAATCCCGAACTTGATGATAACCAATTACTACAGTTAAAGGGTCGTTTAGAGTTTTCTAATGAGGAAGTGAGGGCCAAACATCCTTGGCTTCTTCCAACAAAAGATAAATTTGTGAAATTACTCATATTGGATGCTCATGTAAGAATGTTTCATTTAGGTGTTGATGGTACACTAACGCAGTTACGAGAACAATTCTGGATTATCAAAGGTAGACAATTCGTTAAAAATTTACTCAATGATTGTATTATATGCAGACGTTATAAGGTAAAACCTGGAACTCAGGTGGTAGCTCCACTACCTCCTGACAGAATTCAAGAACATTCTCCATTTGATGTATCCGGTGTAGACTTTGCTGGACCTTTTTATGTCAATGATTCTAATACTAAATGCTATTTAATAATATTTACATGTGCTGTTATAAGAGCTGTTCATTTGGAATTAGTTCCTAATATGAGTACTGATTCCTTTTTATTAGCTTTTAGACGATTCATTTCCGTAGAGGTTTATGTTCTGTATTATATTCTGATAATGCAAAGACTTTTAAAAAAGCGAATAGAGAATTGAGAAAATGGTGGAAATATATTAATAATCATGAAGTTAAAAAAGTGTTTGCTTCCAAAGGAGTTGTTTGGAAATTTATTGTTGAACGGAGTCCATGGTGGGGAGGTTTCTGGGAAAGACATACGTACGATTAAAACTTGCTTAAAGAAAATTATTGGTAAATCATCTCTTTCTATTAAGGAATTGGAAACTATTGTCAGAAATCGAAGCTATTATTAATTCTAGACCTATTACGTATCTGTACAATGAACCCTCCGAACCTTCTCCACTCACTCCTTCTCATTTTCTAGTTGGGAAAAGATTAATGTCTTTACCTGTTGTACAACCTAAAATTGAGGAGTTAAGCATAAATAGAAATTCTTTGGAAAAAAGGTTTAAATACCAAGAAACACTTTTGAATCATTTCTGGAATAGGTGGAGGAAAGAATATTTACTTAATTTGCGATCTGCTTATATCTCTACGCAGCCAGGTAAGATTATTTCATTTAAGGTAAATGATATTGTTTTGATAAATGATGAGTGTTATCCTAGAAATATGTGGATGATGGGAAGGATTTTGGAACTGTGTCCTGGACGAGACGGAAAAGTTCGTTCTCTTCTTATCAAAACTCCTAAAGGGAATATAAAACGCTCAGTACAACTTGTTAGTAATCTTGAAATTAATCCTTAATTATGCAAATTTAAGTGAAATGCAAATTATTAATTTCTTTCTGTGGTATATGTATCTCGTATAATATTTATGTTTATATATTTGAAATCTAAATCATTGAATGTTTCCTTTATTGTAAGAAAATTTTGGATTGAAATGTTTGATTTTTGTATTTGATATTCTTTTGTATTTGCATTTCTTCATGTACATGTTTTTTTATTGGAATATGGCAAGTGAACTAACTTATGTAAGTTCAGGTGGGGAGTGTTACGGATTCTACCGAGATAGCGCTTTTGTGCATCTTGTGACAACGGCTTCCTCCGCTATTAGAGTTAGATTGCGTGGCAGGCATAAAAGCGGAAGGAATGGCTTAAATGGAAAGTGCCGGGAAGTCTTACTATAATCTTGTAAATAGTGTAAATAACTTATAATGTCATATCTACCTATATTTATCATTTACTCATAATAAATAATATGAAATGGCACTCTTTGTAATTTCATTTGCACCACTGAATCTCAGAATTGTCTACTGTGACCAACAAAGCCTATCGAGGATTAAAACTTTAAAATACCCATCGTCAAAATTTTTTCGTTGGTTCCTCACCTTGCAGGAATATTCTTATAAAATAATCCATAAGCCTGGCCGATTGAATCACATGGCGGTTATCTATCTAGAGCCCGGTATCCAAACGAGGATTCTGTTGGCATCACAGATATTCATGAAGTTCACGCTCTAAACTCAAATTGCACCGAATTTAATCTGAGTTCCTTTCCTATTGTGGAACTTATTATTGTGGAAGCAAAAATCTGATTCTTATTGTAATAACATAAAATCAAAACTGGAATAAAACTTTCAATTTTCTCCAAAATCGCCAAAGTTTTTCAGAAAAAATGATTTATTACTATGTTATCGTGAAAACACGTGAAGACACGACTCAAAAGTAAAATTGGTTGTTCCTCAGTCCTTGGTACAAAATGTTTTACAGTTATGTCACGATAATAACTGTGTTGCACATGTCGGTCTTTCTCGTACATTGAAGAGAGTTAAAGTTAATTATTTTTGGTATGGTTTGTATCATACAGTTAAACAATATATTGCCTCTTGTCACTCATGTATTCAGCGTCGTGGATTTGCAAAAACCAGTAAAGCACCTGTACAAAGAATCCCCACAACAGACTTTCCTTTCCAGAAGTGTGCGTTTGATGCAGTAGGTCCTTTAGTCACTTCTACTTTTGGAAATAAATTTATCATTGTAATATCCGATTATTTTACGAGATATGCCGAGGCATATCCGGTTCCAAACATTCAAAGTTCTACTGTTGCAATGGTTTTACTAGACTTTATTTCTCGTCAGGGCATTATGGAAACTCTGTACTCTGATAGAGGATCGAATTTTCTTTCTGAAGCAATGATGGAGGTGTATCAAAGATTGGGTATTTACAAAAGGCACACATTATCTTTTAATCCCCAGGGAAATGGTTTATGGAAAGGTAGAACAAAACTTTGATAGACACATTGAGTCACTTGGTTTCCGAAACTCAAGAGGACTGGTGCCAACATCTGCCTTTAGCTCTTATGGCTTTTAGGAACGCATATCATAAAACCATTGAAGAGACCCCGGCGTTTCTTTTTATGGGAGAGATCGTGTCATGCCCTATGATCTTATATTTTCTGATCCTGTTAGGACATACAGTGACACACCCTCTTATGCACAACAGCTTGTAAATCGTTTACAATCCACTTACACTTTGGTAAAGAATAATTTAGAAAAATCTGCAGATGAAATACAAAAACAGCAAAAACCTTTCCCAAAGTCTACACAAATTTGTGTAGGCAGCTTAGTATATCTACATACCCCAAAAATAAAATTACATACTTCTAAAAAGCTAGCAAAGCAGAATCAAGGTCCTTTTAGAGTAGTGAAACAAAGTTCACTTGTAAGTTTTGAAATTCAACATATAAATCAGCCTTCTAACAAACAGACTGTTCGTGTAAATAGGTTGGTAAAAGTCGTGGAAAGAGATACTTTCCCTTTTATACAAGACTTCTCTAAAATCATTGTTCGAGCTCTCACAGTTTAGAACGCCAACCTGATGAACATGAAATATCGAAACTGTGTACCCCCCTTATACTCTACCTTATAAAGATCCTTTAGAAAATGTATTTATCTCCCTTAATCAACAAATTGCTTCGTCGTCAGCTGCTTCGACACCTGTTGTTACTAATAATTCACAAACAGGAGTTCTACCAAGGTCTTGTCCCTACGATTTAAGACCAAGAAATGCAAATGGATTTGTTTATTAATTAAACTCTTTTGGCGAGGAAATGATTGTGCTGTTAATGGTAGATTTCTACAGTAAACTTAATTTTTATAAGATTACATTTTTGCAACAATTTCTTTCCTTTTTTTTGTCCGTACATGCTTTCTTCAACATTTGACATTTTTTACTTTATATTCCCTTTTGCGCAGTCAAAAGTTGGAGATTTTGGTTTATTTGCGTTTATGGTTGTTTACGCCATTGCATTTATTGAAGTGCTTATTGTATATAGATATTTTTGTTGTTTCTGGAAATACATTTAACATGAGTGTTGACGCATTAACAATTTGGTAGGAATTTTTTGGAAATATGGAGGAGATGCTTACTGTGAAAATTGTTAAAATTTTGTGGTTGTATATATATTCTGATCAAGTATAAGTGCCCGAGACTTTGCTCTATTATTTAAAAATTGCATTTTGTGTTTATATTTGCTTATACACATATATAGAAAAAAATGTCTAATTATTGATTTGAACTGTCTTCAAGAATTTAATCTTTTGATATTAGGTTTGTTTTCACAATAGTTTTTTTTTAACAAAAATGCATTGGATTGGCCGATCCTCATAAATATAATACTAAAAAATGAAAATTCAAACAAATTTGCTTTTCTCTAAATTTTTTTTGAGTTGAGGTGAATCACTGTTGGCGCGCACGTGTGGTTTCCTTTGACTTGGAATCTCATGCCTTGTATGCTATGACCCTGTTGAGCTGGTGTTTTGTCTTTAGGTGTCTAGTCATTTCATTGTAGCTGATTCTTTTTCAATTAATTAAAATTTTTAGACACTGATTTAGTTTCTTCCACAGAGAAAAAGAATCAGAGGTCTCACTCCGCAATTTGATCAGCGCCCCCCACTCGCCATCCAAGGGAACTAACCACATCGATACCCGCCATTTCAAACGGAACTCCAAGGTCGCCGCCATGTTTTCTGTGTTGTGTTCGATGTCGATCTTGAGAACAAGTAAGTTTAATACATGTTTCCTAACTTACAATCAAAGTCGATTTAGGTTAATCAAAAATTTGTAACATTTAGTTTCACTTTTATAAATAAAATAATGAAGTTTATTTTTTGGTGCAATACCCGTTGTCTAAAACTTCTCATCCTAATGGAATAATACTGTTGACGCAATATGCAATATAGGAAAAATGTATGCATTCCTGTATTTTTATAGATTATATTGCTTCTTAATAATATGACCTGGGAATAAAAACAACCCTAATAACTATCAATCCTTCTTTGACTATTGCTGTGAAAATATTTATTGTTGACTTTAATAATAATTTCCACGAGCTATAATTCGTTTATCAGTCAAGTTGAAATTATATTTGAGCTTCTATGTTAATATAAATACCGCAGTATATTACAAATTATGTACTTAATAATACATTCATAACTATATTGTAGAAATTAAGATAAAGTTTTCTAGCATCTTCAGATTGTTTTGCTTTTGAGGTGTTTTGTGTTATAGAATTTTACAACATGAAAATTGTTATTCTTTGGGCTGAAAGTTAAAGTAATTTTGGGTTGTGTATTAAGTCTTCTTAGTTATATCTTACACAAATCTTTCTAATTTAAAAACGATCTGTTGTGAAATGCTATTAGATGTAAGAGCTGACTAAGAATATCTGTAGTCTAGTTAATGTTACACTATTTTATTATTACAATATTATAGGATAGATGCTTCAATCTTGGCCACATTAAGAGAAAATTTGAATTTGAATTTTCACAGTGGATGACTGGCTAAAGCTTTTTAAGTCATACTTACACTGTTCTTTAGTAAATTTTCTTGCCTTTCTGTTAATTATAAAATCTTTCTCTGGAAAAATTTATATTTTGAGTTATAAATACTTAAATAATTTATCCCAATTTGTACCAGTTTTCGCCACCTTGCACCTGTTTTGCCACTTCTATGCACCAGTTTTGGCCACATTAATGTCATACTATATAACAGGAAACAATGAATATTAATAAAAAATAAAGCACTTTTATGCAGTATGTATTTTATTACATTATTTTCATATTTTACAAACCACTTTTTTTATTGAATTTGTAGAAAAGTAAAATAAAATGTACATTAGTTGATTTTAGCTGCAAGTTTGAGTTAAAGAGGCAGGAAGTAGAAAACAAACGTTTAACTTGGTTGGTAATATACATGTTGTATAATACTTGCATAAAATTTTGTTTTTTTTAAGGGGGGAGGGGTAAATTTTTATGCAAATACTTCAAGCATGCGTTTAGGAAATTTTAAAAAATGGAATTTCATCAGTATCAGTATTGTACACCTGTTTGGGATTATCTAAAACACACGTTTCTTCACCTAAGAGCTCTTCGACTCCTTAAACCAAGTTCGGCTTTTGTCATCTATGATATTTGCCTGTATTTTATTAAAAATCTCTGCCTTATAACTAATTCTAGGATGCTATTATATAAAAGGATTATATCACTTTCTGCCTGGCCTTCCATTTTGAAACTGACATTCTATTTTACTCTCCTGGATATCTTTTGAATAGATCAAGAAGTTTGTCTTTGACAATTGAAATCCCATTCTTGCAATTCCCAAAATCTATTCTTCCAACTGATATTTTACCTCAATTCTTTAATGCTGCATGAGAAATTGGCCGCTCAGAGGGGGTGGCCGCTCTGAAGGGTTTTCGTTACAATTACAAGATAATTGTTATAATACATAATATAAACAAGTCTGACACATATTTCTTATTTAAAATGAAGTTTGAGACTTATCTAAAGAGAAAACAGTACTTTATTTAATAATTTTTTACATTTTTTGAAAAAAGGATACAATTTGTGACTGTTTTAAGTTTTTATCCTTCTCGGAAAAAAAAACCATTTTTTCAAGTTCGTTTTTCAGTTTAAAAAGTAAATCTCTAGACGATGCGTTAGTTAAATGGGATGGGCGAACCCACCCGGCGGCCGTTCAGAGGGGTTGGGTGGCCGTTGCTAGGGGTTATTTTAACATTAGGTCTATGGGACGAAAAATCCGTGCCACGAAAAATTGGCCGTTAAGAGGGGTGGCCGCTATGTAGGGGTGGCCGTTCGAAGAGGTTTCACTGTAGTTACTTTTATTTTATCCTGATATTCTTAAAAGTACTGCCTGAAAGGACAAGTAAGTAATGAGTAAGTTAAGAGTGAAAACATAATAACAAACCATGTGGCCAAAAGTGGAGCAAGTGTTGTACCCCTTTTGGCCACATGCATGGCCAAAAGTGGTACAACACTTGTATTATATATTATTACAATGTTACATCAATTTATTTGCTGCTATAAGTATGTATATATTATAAATAAATCAGTAACTTTATATAACATCTTTTATTTGCAAATTTAAATTCCATTTTAAGAAGATATTTCTTATTAATTTTTATTAATAATGTAGAGATTTTCCAGATGAAAATTTCATACTCTTTTGTACAAATAAAATATAGAAAGATTTTCTGATAAGCATCTTAGCTAATATTTTATTTAGAATATCAAAATATTTTGATCCATTTTAATTATCACTACTTGACACAAGAAAGTTAGTTTTATTGTTAATGACTTAGAATTCTAATTATTAGTCTTGGTTAGAGACCCTGTTAAGTGAATATTTTATTCATAATAATGCATGATAATTGAGTAGTGTTTTTTTATATAAAGAAATTTATGTTATAGAAAATGGAATTCTAGTGGAATTTTATTTGTCCTTTCAGGCAGTTCGAGATTTTTGCAGCTGCAAATTCTACAGGATAACGAAGTTGGACAGGAGTTTTAAATTGGGGCCGCAGTGGCCTAGTGGCAAGGTCTTGACCTCGGGACCGGAGGGTCGCAGGTCCGAAACCCGATTCCATCGAAGATTTTCCGTGTATGGGGCCTGTTGCACGCTAAATCATATGCAGTGTCCAAACGCCCTCCCGTTGGTGTTGCGCCGAAGTTTTGAGAGGGGGTGCCAGCTCAGGTGTCATCCTCGACATCTGACCGCGGTTCAAAATTACGTGGTCCATCCCTAAATAGCCCTCGTGTTGCTTCAAAACGGAATGTTAATATAACCTAACCTAATCCAGCTATTGATCTTTTTAAAAAATTACACTCCCTTATATTGAATAATTTTATACTATTTATAACAAATAAATCTGGTTTCTAGGCAGTGTGTGTTAGAAATGTTATGTATTAACAATGTTGTGTACTTTATTATGCTTGTTCAATAAAATTGTGACATTATATTTTGGGTTTTTTTTGTATTTATTTGTATTATAACATCTTGTTACAAAAATCAATGAATGTATTTAATTTGTTTTCTGGGTTGAAAAAATTAATGTGTATTGTTGAAAAAATAATTTGTTGAAGTTTAACCCTCTGAGCGGCGCAAACGTCTTTTTACGTTTATCATGTTCAGGTCAAAAGCAGATAGCTCGTATTTATATGTATATTTTCTTAAACAATCATCGATAAAGTATTCTTAAGATTTCAGAGATATAATTAAATATAAAAAAGATCGATTCATTTACTTTAAAAGCTAAGTTTTCTAACTTCTAGCTAAAAGTTCAAAATAATTGGGCGCTCAGAGGGTTAATATATTCTAAAAGAAATGGTATAATATTAACTTAATCAAAAAATTTAATATCCTGCAGAATTTTTTTAAAAATTGAATTTTCTTTATGAAAATAACATTCTATTAGTTTTTAAATCTTGGAACAAGAATGATTTTTAAATGAGTATTTATTAAAAATTAATTTATTGTTGAATTTTTAAAGTATTCTGAAAGTATAATATTAATTAAAACAACAAATTTAGTTTCCTGTGGAGTTTAAGGAAACCACAAGTGAATTTTCTTTATGGAAATTACATTTTATCAATATTTGTATCTTGGAAAAATGAAAGTGAATTTCTTAAAAAGTAATTTTTCGTTGAAGTTTTAACATGTTCCAAAAGAGATGGTATAATATTAGCTAAATTAATTTCCTGTTGGTTTAAAAACATTTTATGATCTGAAAGAATTTTTCTTGGAAAAAGAATAAATGAAATTATTAATATGAAAAAGAGTTTATCTTCGAAAATTATTTATCCACTGGTTTTAAATGATTGCTACATTTCAAATAGGCAATTCAACTTTTTTAAAAATATTTTGAATGATGTTTAATATTTACCTTTAATTTCTGTATTAAAATAAAGGCTAATTTAATGAGAAAAAAAACGTTTTATGATTAGAATAAATATATAAACAATAATAAACGACATTATTATTAAAACAATGTCAAATTAACAATATATATATAAAAAATAAACTATTCTTAAATTTATTAATCGTTGAAAAACGAGTTAAATATCGAATAAATGCCTATTTATTGTTTACATCCTTGTCATGACGAAAGGGATTGGTTTTGTTTACAGTCGCGTCGCAGTGATGTCACGCTGACGTATTCTTGTTAGTTCCCTAGTCGGCCACAGATGGCGTACTGTCTAGGTGAGGTGTAATGTTAAAAAAGTTGCCATTAAGGTCTATGGGAGTGAGACCTCTGATTCTTTATCTCTGTGAGTTTCTTCTAAATTATTTTCAGTTTTTTATTCAGTTTAAATTAAATGTAGAACTTTTCTTCTCTTGTATTACTTAAGACGAAATTTCATAAACAAATTATAATATATTATTACGGGCTTTTGAGTAGAAAACTGATGAATGTAACACTTGTAATCTAAATACTTGGTTATGGAGTTACAGTGAGTATATGATTATGTGCGTATTTTGTAGGCAAGAGATTTTATTTATTTTGTTTTTGCATTACAAATTATTTCGAAAGAAAAGTGTGTTTTCGTGTTAGTTTTTTTATTGTTGTATGTACGGAGTTAAGTAATTTTTTTTGGCGTTTGGATCATGTGTGTGGTTCTCCGTGTGTTTTGGTAAGTTTCTAGAAAATTCATCAACAGGATGTAATATTCAACCAATTTATTTTTTGAGTCACTTCTTATTAAAATTATATTTTATGATTGCTTCTTGATAGGTGTTTGCCCTATTGATTTTGGAAGTCCCTGAGTGATGGATCTTGCATAAATGTCGTCTTGACAAATATATCTATATCGTCATGTACACACTTTTCCTTTTAAATTTGATTTGCTTTGAAATTAATTTGTGTATCTACATATACAAACCTTTTATGATCAAGAGTATATTTATGTGTCTTCATGTACACCCCTTTTCTTTAAATGATACATGTGTTTTATGTATATAAAAAAATTTGTTCTAAAATTTTTTTTACCGAGCAGAATGGATATTTTGTGTTGTCCCACAACATTTAAATTAAATTAACAACTTAACTTTTTAATTATTAACTTCAATTATTTTTCCTTCTTCTTAATGCATTTAATCAAAAAACTCAAAGTCTGTTCTTTTATCTAACATTTGAATATCTTATCGCTTAAAAGATCCCTTTTTAAAAATAATTCTATTTTTGTCATTTTATGCTTTATTTCAATAGTGACTTAATTGTCGTAAATTCTTGAGTGTGTGAAATGATAATTTGTTTATGAAAGTTATGTTTTGAGATGAAATGCGTTCCCTTATTTTTGACACTGCTCTGGGTGGTTTCACCGCGAAGCATTGTCCCCAGTGGAAATTGCTGAGTCACGCTGAAGAGAAAATACCGATGGAGGACGAAATTTTACTGTGGGGTGATGAAATATCTGGTCCTGTCCTGAACTTTGGAGAACATTCGAAAGGGGAGTGATGTAACTGGCTGTGATGTAGGGAAGCGGGCCTTTTTGGTTGGAGGAGGAGGACAGACGGGGTTTTTTTTCGGGTGCTGGACATCTTCGAAGGAGGTGAACGGACTCTTAGAGAGGCCGAGAGTTGATGGTCCCCGGCGAAGATGATTTTTTTACTTCGGGAGATGACGGTGCCATAGTGGGTCCAGGCTTTCAAGGTGTCGAGCAGATGATTTCCCCTGCCAGAAGGTGCTACCTTAGAGGCTGCTGCAGAGCCTCAATGATAAGTACTTTTTTTGAATTTTATTATCTCTTCTTCTTACCAATGAACTTTAGAAGCTGAAACTTTTAAAGATAGCGATGTGTAGATTTGAACCTTTTGTCAATTTTGAAAGGATGAAAAAGTACGCCGAACTCTTGCTGAAGCTTGTTCATTTACAAAATTTGATTAAAACGTGTAAAGAAATAATAAGTGAAACTCTGGCTGCTGTAAGGCAATAGTACTATCTCTAGTGAATCAGTTTTTTTAGGTTTATCTCATTTAGCTTATATTATTCAATGCATAGTTTTTGTTTTTCCATGTAACTGTGTTTGTTATGTCTAAGTGAATCAAACGTGTTTAATCATTAGATTTGTGAGTAAAGAAGTCGATCTACTATAATTTCTATTGATTGTGTTAAATTGTGTTACTCAAGGCATACTCATAAATATAAATTATTATAGCTCAGTTAGTCTGAATGTGTGCGTTTATTTGTGCCTAGAGCAATTGAGTAAGGAACTGGCCTGGTAATATATATATATATATATATCATAGCTTGGTGTTATTGTGAAGTGAATAACTTTATAGTTTGTAAGTCTAAAATGCTATAATAATTAATAAATTTTTACAGTTTGTCAAAAAAAAGAAAATTAAGTTAAATTTAAATTCCAGTATACGATCTTTCAGGATTTTAATATGCTATAACATCACTATTTGTCCCGTCTGCTCCCTAAACTCTGAGTCATTATAATTTTAAAATGACCTGCGGCCATTTTAATGATTATGTGTAAAAGGAAAATGATAACAATTAAAAAAGTAAAATCAGCTTAGTGTGACTGGGTTAAAAAGGATTAGTTTCTTATCTTTTTTTATTACTTTACGCGTTCATTTTATTAGATTGCTTAAACTTTATTGATTTTTTTTATCCGAGTGAAATAAGCTATTACGTACCCACTGTTTTCATTAATTATTTATTTAGCACCTAAACGCCCCCGTATCAATGCTTGGTAATTATGGCAACCCTATCTCTCCGCGAGTATATAAAAAAATTCGAACCTTCTAAAACCCAGTATGCAATCCTTAGTTTCCTTTAGAGCGCGCCAAGGTCACACTCGCCAAGACGGAAATAGCCTCGCGTCAAACACCGAGCGCAAAATACGTGCGGTCCTGTATTCGTGGACATGCAGACTTCCCGTGGACGAATTTTGTCCAAGATTTGATAGAAACCTACAAATTATGTGTCAAGATCACATGCGAAATTTCATTCTTGTATCTCTAATAGTTTTCAAGTTATCGTGTTCACAGATACACAGACAGACATAATTCCAAAATTGTGTTTTTCGGATTCAGGGAGGTCTAAAACGTGGAGAATCCTTAGAATCTCGAGTTCGAATATTTTGACGATTACAATACTTTATATACTTCGTATACGAGAAAGTAAAAAGATAAATTTAACACTGCATGCACGATTTATATTTATTTTTATTTTAAGATAAAAGGTTATTGTCCATACGGTTAAATGTCATTATGAGCACGTTAATATGACAACGGATTTACCCTGGACAATAGATCATACTAATGATGAATGATTTTGTCATTTCTGTTTCTGAATGTGAGTAAAGAAGTTATATATTAATGTAGAAATTTCTATATCTCCCAGACCTAATCGAAAGTAATATAGATTTGAAACCAGCGGGTGTGGTCTCCCCTAAAATTTATCGTATACTTTGAAACAAAGGTGTCTACTCCAAGCCCCCACCGCATAAAATTACAGAACTATTGGAAGGTCCGAAAGCCACGAGAAATCCGACTATTTCCTCATAGACAGTGGCAGCACGTAAAAACAACAAAACAAACGAAAATAAAATACGCTAAGCGAGAGCAGAATACGCCAAAAGGAGGGGAAAGGACCCAAAACGGAAGAAAAAGAGCCAAGCTTGGGTTTTATTACAGAAATACATAAAACAAGACGGAACTAGAAGTCGGGTCTGCGTTAGATAAAACCAGTACGTGCGCGTGGAAAATCGGATTAGAAAAATTGAATATGCAATTTGAACGACTCACCGATTTTCAACCGATTTACAAAACTTGGACACAAATCTAAAATTAAGATTAGGAAGGCATACAAAATTTCATTTATCTTACTAATTTTGTTAAGATTATTAAGTTCAAAAGTATAGCGATTATACACCGACAGACAGTCAACCTTTGACGAATTGGGCTCAAAATTCTATACGGACCTATATTGCTGATGATAAAACTGTGTACCAAATTTTATCCATATAGCTATTCAAGTTTCTGAGTTATAGCGTTCACATGAAGGTGAAGAAGACAGATCTTTCTGTTGACGAATTTGTCCAAAATTTAATAGAAACCTACAAATGATGTTGAAGGTCACGTGCCAAATTTCATCCCCGTAGCTAGAGCTCTAATAGTTTCCGAGTTATCGTGTTCGACAGACGAGACAGACAGACAGACACAGACACAGACATAATTCCAAAATTGTGTTTTTTTGGATTCAGAAGGTCTAAAACGTGGAGATTCGTCAAAATCGAGTTCAATTTTTTGAAGATTACAGTACTCTCTTTTGTATACTTCGTATACGAGAAAGTAAAACAGACACTCAATCTTCCGACTCTGATGGTGCAGTCGACCTACCTCAGTCTGCATACATAGGGTGCCCAGAAGATCGTTTACAACTTTTAAGGGTTGGTTGAAGTATATAGAAATGAAGTCATTCTACAATAGAACCGGTGTTTGTAACCCAAAGGGAGGGTTACGGGGGTTCTGCTAATGAATAAGTAAAAGGACACGCCAGATGAAGGCTGCATACATGTTAGCTAGAATACAAATGCACAAAACACAACAATGCAGCTGCATGAATAACAACATCGAAGAATGCACCGTCTCAGTCCTTCTGAACAGAGGCAAGTCCTTCGAACATTTATTTTAAGCACTCCAAAGGTTTTTGTTGATATTGCTCTAACTAGCCATTATCTACGAGTCATGTGCATACGTGACTTGTGGGTATATTGTTAATATTATTATTGTATTTTACCTCTTTCACAAATAAAACTTCCCTTAATTCTTATTTATATCTTTGTACTTGTGGGTAAACGACCTTTCGGGACACCCTTCATCTACTTCAGGGTTCCAAACTTTTCCCTCGCGTACCCCTTATTTTTTCTTTCTGTTTTCACGTACCCCCCATATCCACCCCCACACACAAAACCCAGTATGCAAAGAAGGTTTCATCAATAATATTACGGTTAGTTTAAGTTAGCTTAAAGTGATTGACTCGAATGTCATTTTCAGAAATTTTTGATTTTATATTTTATTCCATTTTTGCAATAGTATTATATCCAACATGGCTCATCGTGTATATATTGTAATTATTCCATTTCAACTTATAATGATAGATAAAAATTACACTTTGTGATAATTAACTTTTCAAGTAGTATAGTTATTAAATCGCAAGTTTTCACTTAGAGAAACAAAATTTTCTAATTTTTGGAATTCCTTATATTTCTTGTTTCTGCCATAAACTTTGATTTCGCGTTCCCCCAAATGGTCCTTAGCGTATACCCAGGGATACGCGTACCACAGGTTCGGAACCTCTGATCTACTTGATGATTATGCTTATGAATCACTGGTATGGTACTGATATTTATGTATTGCCCAGTGGCGACTCGTCAGCTGAGAAACGAGCAATGCTGCAAAGGAAAAAAATTCCCTCAAGATAATACAGAAACAATTTTACATCACTTTAAAATTTTTAAAATTAGATTTTCAGTGATATCAATTTTATTTCTATGTAACGTTATTTTAATTTTAATGCAGTCTCAAAATAATTTTAAACACAATTTCTAACCTTACTTTTTACTTTATCGTATACGAAGTATAAAAAGAGAAAGAAATGCATTCATCAAAAAATTCGAAATCGAGATTTTGATAAATCTCCTCGTTTTAGACCTCCCTGAGTTCGAAGAACACAATTTTGGAATTATGTCTGTCTGTGAACACAATATCTAAAAAACGGCTAAAGATGGAGGGATGAAATACGGTATGTGATCTTTACACATAATTTGAAGGTTTCTATCAAATGTGGGACAAAATTCGTCCACGGGAAGTCTGTCTGTCTGTACGTGCTCATGTGAACACGATAACACAAAAAAGTAAGCAGATATATAGATATAGTACGCAGTTTTATCATAAGGAATGTAGTTTTGTATCAAATTTTGAACCAACTCCGTATACACGTTTATTGTCTGCCGGTCTGATAATAGCATGCTTCTGAACACCATAACTCCTAAATGCAACGACTTAGATCAATGAAATTTAGCGTGTGGTCTTTTAACTCTAATTGTAGATCTGTGTCTAGTTTTCGTTTCAATCAGTTAAAAAAGGGCGTTGAATTTGCTTATTCTGTTTCCTTTATCTTACAAAGAAGCAAAGCCTTATTACGTAATGGCGCGGGCTTCTTTATTTTACTTCCGCCTTTTGCCTTTTGTGCGAAGAAAACTCGTGGTATGCTGTTCGTTTTATTTTTTTCTCCACAATGTGTTATTGACACTTGGTGCGTTTTACTGCCGTTTCACTTTTTTTTTTTTTTGCTCTACATGTGCTAGGAATTAACTATACGCGCGAAATCTTACGGGAGATCACTCCCGCTTTTTATTGTTGTAATAAAATTCAAACCAATCCTATTAATCGTCTAATCAATCATTTGCGTACTTTTGCCAGTGTTAAAATTATCATAAAAATTTGCTTTCTTTGCAAACTTATTAGAAAGCAGAATTAATATCCATTCATTTTCGTTTTTATTAAAGGGATATTATTTTTAGCCTTTCATTCTCTCTGTGCATTGATTCATGTAAAAATCATTACGCACAGAATGCAATGAAATAAATCGCTTTTATATTAGAACACGGGATCGCGTGGGGCGACCGCTGTATGGGCCTTTTGTGGTTTGTGTGATTTTTGTGAATTATTTTCACACAATTGTTTTCATTTTTGTGTGGCATCTTCTTAGACATTGAGCAAACAAATTAGAAACTTATTCAATGTTCAATTCTTGCAATATCCGATCTCATGTTTCATTTTTTTTATTCAAATATCAAAGGAATAGGAAGATTTTCTACTTCTAATTGAGCACAGAAACAAGGACGAAATGTTTAAATTCCAAGTTTCAAAGTCTTAAGTTTATGAAAAGTTAAGTTTCTGCATGTAAAAACGTGAAAATACCTTAACACTAATGCATTGCATTTTCTTGCGATATGAAAACCAATTCGGAAAATCTGTACAATTTGAATAATTAATAAAAGGGTGATCAAATCTTCCATAAGTAACATATGGAAGATTTGATATCATATCTCAGTAACATATCTTTTTTCAATATCAATGTCATGGTAACGCAAATGAAATAGTAAAAGTTAATGCAATGATGCAAAAATAATCCTTTTTTCAAAGTTGATTCACACATCCAACTAAAAAATAAATATATGGAATTTCACACTTAGACAAGAAAGATTCTATATCTCTACAACAATGCCTCTTGAATCTACGAATACTAAATATTCTAAGCAAAAATGGCATAAAAGTTTCCCCAAAAATTATATATAAAAGCATTAATATAACGTTATGTATTATATAAAATATTAACATTCTGCTACTAAAAAAATTCTACCTGTTTCTCACTTTTATTATATTTTTCATGCGATAAGAAAGGTCTACAATGGAAAAATTGTCTTAAAATGATTATATTTTTATAGTTATTAGGATGCTGGTTACTGAAAAATAATTAAAATACTCTATCACTAACAAATTTATCACAAATCACAGGTCTAATATGTAGTATTTTTTATATTTAAGATAAATGTAGCATTATTTGTATGAGATTATTATACATATTTATAGATTTTAAACAAAAATTTACTCTATATAAATTTTACCCAAGAAATATCCTAAAACTATTATTCACCAGCTTGTTCGCTTGGAATATAATTTCAGTTGAATCTCTTATAAATAAGTTGATATCATTATTCCCTTAACAAAGTCATTTTAATTTTTTGATTGTGATAGACATTTAAACCTTGCTCTTTTAGTGGTCTACATGAATGTCATTAATGGAGTCAGGGATCTCATGTTCGTGTCATGAAACAAATAATGGCATTCTGACAGCGCCACCAGACATCCAGCAGCATATCATCATTACATCAGCAGCTGTTTTAACCCTTTCTAAGGCAGCGGAAATATACTTCCCACCAAATTCAACAAGTTTTAAATGCTTTTTTAAGATTAGTGTGAGTTCTCTTCAAAGTTTTTGATAAAAAAAAAACCTTGATGTTAAAATTTCTTATTTCAAACCATAACGAAGTGTCTTGACTTGGTAAATAATTATAAATTAATAAACCTAATTAACAAAAAATAATGTCATCCAATAAGCTTAATAAATTTCTTTTCTTAAACTAATCTAAATACCAAAGTTATTTTATTATACCACTACTAGAAAAAAATGGCCTTATAAAGGGTAAAAACATACTGATAAAAATAACAGAAACAACTTTCAGCGCACTGGATGTATTTCCTTATATGCTGACTGTCTTAAAGTATTTATTTACAGATATTAGATTAAAATTGATGAAATAAAAAAGTATATTCATTGGCTTTTAACAATGGAAGAGAGATAAGTAATTAAATGTTTTTTTTCCTGAAACAATAAAAATGGCTTGAATTTCAATGTAGCAATAAAAAGTATTATTGTAAATTATGCCTAAAAATATTTGCAAAAATTTATTAAAATTAGTAAAAAGTTGTGTTTCAACTTATTTAACATAAATGAAAAAGTAATTTCAACAAAAATTTCTCTCAGGCTTTAATTAATTAAAATTCTAATTATAATGTAAGAAGAAGGGCTTTGAAGTTCATATTCCCACCCTTGAAAGTATGTTTTTGCCAAATTTTGTAGCTCTTGGTCCAGCGGTCTGTCCTGAAGAGAGCCAATACACACATACAGACATACACACACATTCTACTATATTATTAGTAAAGATTTAATATTTTCTTCTGAACTTATAAACTGTCTTTTAAATACAACAGTAAAGAAAAATTACATACAAATCTTTTTGTTGATTCCAATGACGAATTTTCTCGACATAATTTACATGTATCAGGCGAGCATGTCCAATAGCATGTTAGCTGGATTGAGATATGTTTATAAAAAAATAGCACCTATATATATACGGCATAACAGATGACTTATTTCCTAATACATTCACTCAAGATGATAAAATATGAAAAAATATTGTGTATGCGTTATGTACATAATTCAAGTTTTTTTCTCTGGATATAGAAAATGTTTTGAATCAAAAGACACATTTAGAAGGTTTTACTTGTGAAAATATTGTAGACAAATAAGAAGGCAGTTCAGTCAGAGAAGCTGCTAATTAATTAGGAATTGCCAAAAGCGTCACAGGACGGTTGTAGAAAAAAATTAATGCATTTGAAGAATTTTTAGATATTAAAGTTCTGGTCGTCTATCCAAAAATACATTAGTATAATTGACCCCCGAACAACTGGTTTAAATCGGCAAGTCCCTATTTTATGGTGAAACACGAGGTAATTGACCATTTTAGAAGTGGTGATGATATAGTCTGGGCAGGAAAATGTAGAAATAGACGGTTCCCTCCAGGCAGATTAATAATAATGTGGATGGAATAGAAAACAAGCTTACGAAAATAAAGCGGGTTAAACGTATATCGCAATTTAAAGATACAAATTACTTTGTTAAGGGAACTATTAATAACAAATTACGCGTAAGGTATCCACTTAGGTATCTCATCCGTAAGGAAATCAATATAATGTGAAAAGTATATCTGAAAGTGACTTCAAAAATTAACGCAATCAAATTCTTTACAAATATTCACAACCATAAGAACCGAGCAATGGCAGAAATCCCTCTGTGCGACACCAAAAAAAAAAGCAAAAATCGCTACCCTTTTTTAATTCCAGCAACCGATAGCAGCGAAACCGAATCGTACGGCTAAGCATGGCGAATGTATGACAACCGAAAAGATGAATAAAAAACATAAACATACGGAGAGAAGAAGCTGTCAGCCACCACAGGTGTTCCTTACCCCACAACCTCTATTCCTCCACTCGCTCCTCATGGAGAACATGAAGGAGAATGCAGGAGGTGTTGCTTAGCAACCAAACTCAAATCTCAACATTCGCAGGAGCGGGTGCAATTAGAAACAATTTTTGGCAATATTTTTTGATTTTGTTTTGAGTTTTTAAGAATTTAGAATTAAGGAAAAAAGCAATGGGAGAATTCTCCCCTAGATTTTCTGGTATACTTACACAATGTGGCGCGGCGTGTTATCCTCAGTGTAAAGAAGACTGGATTCAATTTCATGGTGCCTCATCGGGAATTCGGCTGGTTGCTATGTATTCGATTTCTTTTCTTAGAAGTCTCTCACCGAAAAAGATATGACAGTATTTTCTAAAGTACAATTACAAAAATATCGGGCAATTTTTTAAAAAATATATTTCTATTGTGTTCTATAAACATTTTTGTAGCACTGCTTGTTTCTGAGCTTATAAGCCACCTCTGCTTTGGATGGTTGCCGAAGATTCACAATTTGGTGTATTTTTGTATATACTTCAAGTAATATATTATTTGGCCAGTTTTTAAATATGATATGAGGTAATAAATGCATTATTATTCCCTGATTCCGTCATTTTAATAACATATTGAAGTATGTGTTATATCCCTGAATCGCGCATCAAATTAATCGATCAAACAGCAGTCAGATATATGAAAAAATTATGTAAGTTAATAAATTTGCTTTCTAATATATCTGTAAGTTTTGTATTCCGAAACGTTAAACTCTGTATGTTCATATATGAATGTAAGTGAAACATTTCATTAATCGTTATTATTACACTATGGGTATCGTATATATATTTAATATTTTTAGCTTTTGATATCAATCACCACAGAAGTTATACTGGTTTTATATTAATTTCCACCTTATTTGATTAAACTTTGAGAGCCTGTTGATATACCCATACAAAACTAAATACTTTTACGTATGAACTTTATTTAGATAACCTCTTTGGTTGTTTGCTTCGTCTTTTGGAAGAATGACTAACAAGGAGAGGGCACGACTTGGGAAATTCAAATCGTGATGAAACTTGGCATATTAGTAGCATACCATTAGGGTGTTCACCCATTAATCTAAAAAAGTGCAATGCCCAGTCAATTCGGAGGAAATGGCCCTCAAACATTGGGCACAACTTATATACCAGTAACTCTTCACAAGCATTCAGTGCTCTGATAGCTTAGATGTCAGCGCACTCGATTACCATTCGCTAGGTCCGCAGTTCGGTCCTGGCTGCGTTTTTTTTTCAATATTATTCCAAATTAAATTAAAAATTTAAAAAATATTTTAAATTAAAACTTTAATTATTTTTGTGCAGAAAATAACTTTCTTGACACCTTTCATTTTCATGAATAAGTTCTTCATCACTCACAATAATTTTTTCAGCCAGGATGGCCAAAGTATTTTGGAAAATTTCTTCACCCATTTACATTGCTTCATGAGAAATTGAAACTGAAGATTCTGATGAAATTAAATTATTTTGAGCCAGTAAACCTTGATAATAAATAACAGCATCTTATCATCTCAATTTTCACACTTCACTGAATAGTGATTCTTGTTTGGTTCCATCTTCAACCTCCGACACACTAGCAGTATTATAATTCATAGACATTTTCACTTTAGAATATTTTAACTCTCTGTATTATGCTAATTTAATCAAAAAGCAATGCGAAACACTTCAAAATCCAAAGTGAATAACCTCGTTTGTTCAGGGCTTCTAAAGGAATAGAAGTAAAAGCACTGTCGAAGAATTTCATACGATAATGAGTAAAACCATTTATCCATTGGTCCCTTTCCAGTTATTGAAATTTCGGACCATCTGCCTACGCATTTAATTGATTAACAGCTGCTGTCTGCTATTTTTATTCCAGCATTAACATATTGTACCATCTGCATATGTATTCAATATATTAACATCTGCTCTCTACTGTTTCCAGGATAAAATAAGAACGAAGAATTTGTGAATATAAAAAACCAATAATTTAAAACTTTGAATGAATTTAGAATGAGAATTTTAAGTATAGTTAATATTTATCCCCATTAAAGATGTATTTATAATTATTTACCGTTTATATATTATTTTTATTATTATTATTTTTTGTAATTCAAGTATCATATAAATATATTTTCTGCATAAAAATAATTAAATTTTTGATTTAAAATATTTTTCAAATTTTTAATTTAATTTGGAATAATTTTTAAAAAAATAAAAATAAAGAAACCTCAGCCAGGACCGAACTGCGAACCTTCCGAATTATAAGCGAGCGCGCTGACATCTGAGCTATCTGAGCACTTATTTCTCGAGAAGAGTTACTGGTATATAAGTTGTGCCCAAAGTTTGAGGGCCATTTCCTCCGAATTGACTGGGCATTGCACTTTTTTAGATTGATGGGTGAACACCCTAATGGTATGCTACTAATATGCCAAGTTTCATCCCGAATTGAATTTCCCAAGTCGTGCCCTCTCCTTGTGAGTTATTTGGAAAACTGGAAAATCATTTCAACTTTGATAAGAGTTTCTAATCATACTACTACTGCAAAATGGTAGTGTTGGTATTCACTCTATGTAGAATTTTATGGTCCACATCTTCTATTCATATCAATTTTAGCAATGAATGTGTATTTTTCGAGTAATACAGAAAAAACTGGAAAACAACAAACATCAATTCACTTTTTTCACATTATCAGCCGAAGTCCAGCTTGCCGGTGTGTGTGTGTGAGGGGGGGAATTCCTATTTTATCTCACCGAACACTAAATTTTAATGAAAATCTAGAAAAAATTAGGGAGCATTATATTTTTAAAATAAAAACGTTTAATAAAAATATAAAGAAATGTTTAGAGCTACTTAAAAAATCGAGTTTTCTTACGCTTTATATCATCTTGGACAAGACCATTATGAGTTAGACGCTCTTCCGTTGGTGTTACTCGTTTTTCGAACGAGTTTTAAAGAGGACTTGGAGACATCTTCCGCAGAATTGATGAACGGATCTACCTTGAAGGTACCAGGACAGTTTTTTGCAGTATATCGATAATTACGCTAGTATCTTCGTTCTTGCAGATGTTGAGGCGTTATGTGCCATCATTTAGACCAGTTCCTTCTTCACATCATTGCTCCGGACCAGTTTTTGTTAGTGGAATCTCCTCAAAGCATCTAATGTATTTTTAAGGATTGATCGAATTTTCAAGTCTCTGGAGCCTCCTTATGGCCGCACATACAAAGTGCAGTAAAGAACGCCCAAAGTGTTTACTGTGGAGGTCGATGGTAGACCAGTTACGGTGTCGATCGACAGGTTGAAAGCAGCGCATATGTTCCCAGACGAATTTTCTTTCAGGATTTCTTTTCCAGTTCCTAGTGCCAGAAGTCTGATGTCATTCGATATGGAAGACGTTCACGGAAAGTTGTTCATTTCAGGCTTGATAGCCTTCGTGACTGAAGGGGAGTTCTTTGGCATCATCGACCAGCTGTGTTTGTTAGCTGAATTTGCGTTCGTGTCTACACGCGCTTTTTGGTGATGTCATCTCTTGACCAATTGCGAAGAAGCACTGCAGGATTTAAAGGCGATGTTCCACCTGCTCACTCTCTCACTATTTTTTTAGCATTTCACCAGCGCGCGTGGTTATATGATGTTGTTAATATAATTTCTTTTCTTAATTAAACTGTTGTTCTATTAAATATGATATTGTTTTAAACCTGTATTTTAATTCCTGTGTTGTCTGCATTTTGTCACCATACAATTAACCCTTCTGATAGAATGAAGTCCAGTGACAAATATTATGTGACATATGTAGTTACTCCACATCAATCTTCTCAATTTCCCAAATTTGTTTCAAGGTTTTATTTAAGTCACCGTCAAGGATCAACCCACAATAAACGCGATCTTCTGGTATCTGATCGACACTCCAACTTACAACAAAACCAAATAAAGTATTCTGCAACAATAATTGCAAATTTCGAACATAGATCTGTCCCGGTCTCAAGAATTCTCTAAAATTCTCAACACTCAGTAACATGTCATTTGCATCCGGAACTTTGAAACTATGATGAACTAATGATACGAACTCTGGAACATCAACATCCACGTCAATTATTTTATTTGGAATGAGATAGGTAATTTTGTTAACCAATAACATCAATAATCTCTCTCGAAACTTTTATTCTTATTTTCTACTGAAGTCCTAACACAGTTGTTCACCACCTGATTGCATCATTAATACACGAAACTACATTTATTTTTTCCAGTCTTAATTGCAACGTTCGTGCACACGCCTTAGTACAGAAGCAAGATTGGGATCAGACAACCCGAAGACATCTAACTTCGATCCAATCAGAGAACTTATTTTTAACGAGCGCGAATAGCACTCAGAAACACGTTTTTTGGTTTTCCCTTCTCAAGTCCAGTCGCTACCAATTGGGATTGCGAAGTCACTTCCGGAGTTTTCTCACTCTGCTTTGGAACGAAAGCAGCTGTATCCAATTTCAAATGAGAAGCGAGATTTCTAGAATTTTCACGCGGGAAACGAATCATCCTATGATGAGATTTAAGGCAGAAGCTGTTTTTCACTGAACCGCATTCGGTTAATTTAAGGTGAAAAAAACAACGATAATTTCTTTTTATCACTTCCGCTCCATCCCAAACTGACAGCTGTTTAAACTGAAAACACGCAGAAAGAGGGTGAGTCACATTTTTACATAGAACACAATTTGCACTTTTAGTTTCAGATACTAAAACTTTAGATATATTTTTATTCGCTAGCGAATTGGGAATCTTTTGCCATTTATTTCCTCCCACTCATATTGTTTCACCCACGGTATTCCTATTTATTAATTCATTTGTACCTTTACCTCTTGATGATTCGCATTCTCAAATATCACAATCTCGACCGAGCTGTTGAGGTTTTAAACGAGTTTCACCTTGTTTGACACCAATGTGAGTCATAAATTCTCAATCAAGATTTTCGAAAATCTCATTGGAAGTTATATGATCGCACAGGGACTTGAAGTCAGTCACCTTGCTCAATTGACAATAATAATCAAAGTATGCACACAACCGAGAAGGAAATTGTGCGTAAAACTCAGATGGTAACTCCAGGCTTTTTTTTAATTTACTCAGGCATTCCTGGGGTGTGTGAGTTCATATTCCTTTAACACCAACTCTTTCATCCTTTCGAAATCGCACACGGCTTCCTGACTAGCATACACTAGTAAATATTTATATTAAATTATTATTTATTCTTTCCCCCAAAATATTTAACAAAATCTCGGCTTTTAATTCATTAGACACAATTTTTTGGGGAATGCTTTTTCGTAAGAAAGGGAAAACATATTCTGACTTAACAGGTTCTGGGATTATTAAGGTTTTAAATCTTCTGATTAAACTTTCTAAATTATCAGTTGGAGAACCCGGTTTTCTAATTTCGGTAGTTTGGGACGTGTTAGCCGAATAATTTCTCGTGTTTGCAATTTCTTGCTGTTTTTCGAATTAACCTAACCTCATTTTATGTAATACTATTCCAGACTCTCGTTTATTCCTTTTCACATTCTCATTTATACCTTTCTGCTTTTGTTTCTTTTCAGCTTAAATATTATCATTAAGATTACCCTCAAACTCAGTATCGTTTTCATACACATCACAAGATTCGATTAATTTTCTCAAATACACTACTTTAGCTTTGTTTCGAACCATTAAACTCATTTCTTCCGCAATATTAATTAGTTCATCCTTCTTGAAGTTCAATTTAAAACCAATTATTAAACCTATGCTTTCCCTGTGCTATTCACAAGAACTATACATACAAACAATATACTCTAAAAAACTCATTAATCAACTTGACTACCATTAATATTTGACAAAAGCCCACATATAAATTCAAACCAAAACCAAAAGTAACTCAACCACAAGCGAATGCAACCAACACCGCAAGGCCGAAACCGAGAGTAACTCACAAATAAAAGCATTTAACTCGACATAACCGAAAGCACTCACAACGGATAAAACCAACAGCAACCAAATCCTAACATTAATTAGTATATTTTCTCAATTCAAATTGCAATTAAATCAATAATTCCAATCGCCAGAATAGCACTATCCAATACGTCAAATCCAACGAATCAACGCAAATCAGGTTTTATAAAGCACCACGTCACAACTTCCCAAACGAACTCACAAACTATGATTTCCAAAGGTCACTGACAAAGCTCTCCGGCTTAGCCGGACCAAAAATATTTTTTCATACCACAAGAACATCGCTCATAATAAGACACATCACACATGAGCGTCATGGAGTTTTCTTAGTTTAATGAACCAACAATATCACACGTAAACAAGAACAGCAGCTTTTTCTGTCGCTGAACTCAAGGCACAAGAAGCGTTAACACTAATAAATCACGCACTTTCTTTTGTTAGTTGTGAGAATATTGTTTAAGATGTAAAACTCAAACTCGTATTCTAGATTTTAGTAGTCAGAATATCCTTCATTATTTTTTATGTAAACTATTGTAAGGAGGAGTGGGGTTTCCTATCCAGCAGACAGATACTGAATTACACTTTACTAGTCAAGAAAAATTAGTAGTCATAGTGGTGTGTTGTAGCTGTTGAATTCAATGATTGTGTGAAGGCTTATTTGTTTTAAGACCTCAACTCCAAAATATTCGCTTGATTTTAAACTATACATACTTGAAAACCATTACAATTATAAAAATTATATTCATATTTATACAAACTATGTATATACATTTACTAAAGATTTATATCCTATCAAGTAATAAGGATTTACTCCAATAATTGCGGATTTCTCTTTCGTTTCTTATTACCTCTGCACTCGGAGTAAAACCGGGTACTCCAAGTGGCGTAAGACAGGGACAGTCAATACTTGGTTTGGGTGATACTGTATCAACTTGATATTTTGCATCAGGTACGCAAAAGTATCAGATACACCTAAATGATACAGACCAAAAGTGTCAGGTACTCGGTATCAGTTCTCGGACTCGAATGATAACGATAAGTAATCGTTCCTTTTCGATCGGCTGATACGAAGTATCATATGATACATTTTGTATCATATGATACTTGTATCGTGTTGATATATCAGATTAATACAGTTCCGGGTTTGGGATAACCTTGCGTTTTCGGTAGAGGAATGTTGATGAAGTGCATGTGACCTTAGTATTGAAGTCATGACAGGTGGGGGGAAAGAGAGAAATAAATAGTTAAGTGTATCGAAAGGCGGGATTTCCGAGCTGGGAGTGGTATGTGTGGGACTGATATGTAATGCAGTAATTCTGTCTAAAAGATACGATAGGATTTCAGTATCATGCACGCGTATAGGAACATCTCGATCGAGAATAATCCTCGAAGTAGGTAGGTACTTCCTTATTAAAGAACGATTAAAATAGTGACGAGAAGAGAGGTACAATTTTCTGTATTAAAAAAACTAGTCAGAAAACATTTTTGCATGATTGTGACATCCGTTCCATGAGAACTCATTTTTTCGATAGTGGTATTGATCTTAAATGACGAAAAAAACAAGATTATCTGCCGTCAAAGCAAAAAAATTAGTTTTTTAAAAGTATAATTAAATTATTTCAATCTCTCTATTCTATTTCAATTGTTGTTGTACCTTGTATGTTCTCAATATTAAACTTTTGTTAATATACCTACT
>BGPR01016957.1:0-33536 GCA_013235015.1 Araneus ventricosus
TTTTTTAAAAATCTCAACTATTAAATAATACTTGTCGTCCCAGGGTTCTTTTTTCCGTCTTTCGTTTTAGAATGGCTTGATTAGGATGCTTTTGTGGGATGAACGGGCTTTTAATTTTTTTTTTTTTGCTTGGAAATGCTTGCTAAACAAAAAATTAAAATTCATTGTCTGTTGTGTTTAGAGCGAGCTGTTTTAAATGTATCTTTTTTTTTTTTATGCAGCAGGGGAAAAAAAAGAACTGAGAGAATTGAAAGGGGGAGGGAGAACAATAGAGGAGCAATGTGGTCCATTACGCGAGGGTTGAAATCGGTTTTAATTTCGAAGTACGTAATTAAAAGCCGAAATTTATCGCCTTTTCTTTTTACACTAGAAGATTTGTGCCCGTCTAAGACGGGCTTTTAGCTTGCCAACAGTATCACGGATCTGATTGTCACAGATTTATTAACGAAAATTGTATAAAAAAATTTCATGCCCATTGGCAGAGTGCTTAAGAAATAATAATAATAATAATAAAAAAAACGCATGAGAAACAGAAATTGATGAATCAATTGGCCACTTTCGTTTTGCAAAATTTATAAATATTCAATTTTAAAATTAAGTACGAAAAAGAAAGATCCTTTTTATTAAAAACGAAAATAAAGATCTCCGAGAGGTGGAAAAATAAATTAATTCTAGTTTAACTTTTATTCGATATTAACGGAGTTCGGCGTCGATGAATCCACATAAAATAAAAAAAGAAAAGAAACTGCTAATTCAGCTAAAAAGAAAAAAAAAACCCTGTCGTAACTCTTATTTCATATTAAATTATCACACAATCCAAACAGTAAACTGTGGTGTGTATGCTAATATATAGATACACTGTCTGAATCTCTTTGGCATTTAGCCAAACCAAACCACGTGATCGTCACCGATTTTTCTGGCCTTTTCTGTAATGGATTAGACAGTTAACTCTTCATTAGTTGCAGTCACTTCCATACTTAAATAGTAGCAATGTATCTCGCGAGTATGAAATCTCTTCTATGACATGTTCACCTTGTTTTGATGATTTTCCCTTCAAAACTACAATAATTAGTCCTAATGAGATTGTAAAAGGGTGTTCTGTTCAGCACGAAAAATTGAAATTGTAATGAGCTAAAAGATACAGACAGTGTCTGTCAGATATTGCGACTAAGATAGGGTTGAAAACTATGTTGCTGTTCATACAGTAAAGTACCGACAGAAATTCAATAGAAAAGTAAAGATTTCCGTGTTGCGCAAGCATTCCAATTAATTGCCTCTCCTTTTAAAATTGACTTTGATATATTTCCACAACACCCTAGAATTGCGCATTCGTTGCGTTTGGGTTATATATATATATATATATATATATATAGCAGCCTTTATGCGTTTCTCATTCATACGTCCTTTCATCACAGTCCCGATTTATTCGTATTCATTCTAGTAATACAGTGCTTCATTTATACGACGCCAGTGGCGAATCCAGGGGGGGGGGCTATCGGGCTGCAGTCCCCCCCGAGCTAAACCAAAATTCTTGATTTTATTTAAAATCATTATAACTGTTTGTTCTTAATTTTCATTTAAAAAATTAATAATAAAATCGTGACAACATTGCTTTCTGGCTTGACAGGCTCGAAAATTTTCCTACTTTTCTAGTCATTCCACTTGCACTTGCAGCGTTGACGTGGTCGAAAACACTTTTTGGCTAATGATTTCATTGCGTTGTTTATTGAATTATCGAAACTGTAGTAGTGTTCTTTATTATTCTTATCGTCAGGTGAGGAAAGTCTGTAAAGTTAAAGTGTTTTGGTATACATAAGCCATGATGTTGACATTCGTCACTACGATACAAAATTTTTTTATGACATCAGCCCCCCAGACCCGAATCCTGGATTCGCCACTATACGACGCAAAAGCTTCTGTTATACGTCGTTTTTTCCCCTTTTCTAAAATTCAGGAATTTTCTGCCCGAGTCTTTATTTCTCCGTTCCTTTTTTTTTTTTGGGGGGGGGGGGTCCCCCATATGACACTCGGTTTAAAAATTTTTTTCGGGGGTTTTTTTTTTTTTTTTTTTTTTTTGTAGAAACTGACGCGTATGTCCGGCGATTTTTCCTAATTTAACTTAAGACGTCTTCCCACTAACTGAGAATGACTCTCAATAATATATTTATCGTGAGAACTGTTGTAAAAAGAAAAAAGTGCATGAATATACCATTTCGTAAACAATTGAAAATACAGCGCACTCCCGATTATCCGGGTTAATCACCGGAAGGGATCGCACGGACAAGAAAAAAACACGGAAAATCCGAAAACTCCTTTTTATTAAAGAAAAAATCAACATCAGTACAAAGATATAAAAATTACTTGCATTTGTATGCTGTATAACATCAAACTAGGAATTTTAATTTTAACATTTACTGCTTAAAAAAAAAATCTGTAATGCATCTTTGCTTCTGCTGTTTGTTCATCTCTTTTCGTATATCGACACATATTTTACGAACCGCAGTAATGTCGCTGTAATCAACCTCTTTGTCACTATAATCTAACAAAGTTTCCACGGATTGTAGAGCAGCAGAATGAGAAATTGTATTTCCCTCATTTAGTACATCTTCTGCATCAGTACGAGCTGATTCTCCATTATTAAGTTTTTGAAGGATTTCTAATTTTTGTTTGACATTTAAAATGTTTCGTTTTCGTTTCACACCACTCATTTTTAGTAGTAAAAAATCTCACGCTACTAACTGGCGATAAACAAGACGCAAAAACTAAAGGAACACGTGCGAAAGTGAAAGAAGACGAAGAAGTTAAAGAATGACGTGTCAGGAAGAAGCGTGTTCGTACGAGAATGAGCTAGCAGCAAGTGGATGATTAATTTCTTGGTAAATTAGGGAATGAACCGGCAGATATTGCACATGGAGGAAGGAAAAAAAAACTATTCCTTAGCCTCCGCCGTCACGGCTCACTAGTTTCACGAAATGAATCTCTCGATCGAATATCAACATCGATTTTACATGCATGATAAGCGTGAAAATGTTTCTCTTCAAATTTATTTGTGAGTCCGGAATGAGCACGGATAATACGCAAACCGTGTTGGCATGTCGTGAGTGTACTGTTGCAGAGTTAACGCCAGATATCAGGCAGTTTAAAATACAAAATAGCTTTAATCCAGTTTACTTAAAAAGAAACATGCTGCTGTCTTGCAGCTTACACACTCACTGACAGCCATCCATTCAACCGCTTGTCTTTAAAAACACAAATGAACAATATATATAGATTGTAACAACCAATCAACTTCGACTAGTGCCGTAACTTCGGCTACGTCATGAAATAAACCAATGAGATGCTTTTCATTCAGTGACTGAACAATTTCATTTGAATTTCCAACAAACCGGATAATCTGCGCACGGATAATGGAAACTATACTGTATAACGAAAAACAAACGGTAAATGAATCAGTTAGGTTCGGTTATCAAAAGACGTCATATGACGTCTCCGGTCAATAACATGCTGTCATCCTTTTCCTCCCTGCCGTTTCGAAGTAAAGGCCTATCTCCATGCGCATGAATCATGTAAAATAAGATATTTAGTACTCAATATCTGCACGAAATGTTTGATTTTTCTCAATTGTTTTCAGTAATATGTAGTATTAAACGAGTACCGTCTTGAAAAGTTTTTAAAATTTATACTGTTACGAAAATCGTTCGTTGAACGGTGAAAACAGTCCAACAATCAGGATAACGGAGAACGACGTTTTATTCTCGAATATTCCTGAAAACACGATGCTCAGGTAACAGGAAAGCACAGCACTTGCGCAAATTCGCAACACAAACAGACAGCAAATCACTTTACAATAACAGTAATAGCGCTCAGCGTCTAACAGCTGACCAACAAGTCTCCAAAGAGATTCTGCGAACTCCGCAGACGTTCAAAGACGATTGTCTCATCTCGGCAACTCCGGGCTTTTATACCTTTCCTGGCAGGGTGTGACGTCACATAGAATCATCTAGTAGATTCTGTATATCTCCGCCCCTAATATAGATATCGAGAAAATTCTAGTGTTTTTGAAGACTTTCATTTTGTCTTGTCGCCAAAATGGTCGCCAAGGTCGGGATCGTTGGCCTCCATCCCCCGGTAGGTACTAGTAAGAACCTCTGTAAATGTCTGTTTGGAACCATAAGACTAACATTGTGGGAGAGAGACATTACATATTCATAACAATACTTTTAAATGAGTCTGCATTAGTAGCATTCAGTTTTTACTAATCAAAGTTGTTTAGTAAAATTTCGATTATACGTCTTTCCATTTATACGTCGTTTTACTTCAATCCTTTGAAATACGTATAAACGGTGCTTTACGGTATTGACAAAACAAGAGTTTTTAGTAAATTGTGACGGTGAAACATGAAGAGTGTGAATGCATCAAAATAATGCTCTATTCACTTTGATTTTATACTTGTTCTGCGAAATATATTCCCATAAAATGTTATCGAACTTGATTTTGAGATGAAAAAGCGCCATTCCGGTAAAACACTTAAAACTTCTTTCACTTGTTCGTGAAATATTTTTCTTTACGTGTTTATGTAGGAATGAAAATTAAATCAAGAGAATATTCACTGCGAATTTGTATTAAATTTACTTTTGAAACAAGAATCCCTTTTTCATAAACAAAACTGTATGAATTGTTTCTGCGCGTTTACAAAACATGCCTGCTGCTTTTTTCGTGTTTTTTTTCCCTTCCTTATAGATTATATTCATTCTATTCAATCGCATTATACCTCCTTTTTTTTCAAAACCATGTGGCCTTAAATGAATTATATTTATGAATGAATCATTTATCTTTTGTAAATTCCATTAGATTTCGCATATTTCCTTCCTTTTGATGTTTTTGATATTGAAAGAGAAGAATTATTTTATTTATTCTTTTCGGCAGCAGTTAGCGATTTAAAATTATTTGTATACAATAGAATATTTCAAATATTTATCTTTGTATGATTATTCATAAGAACTATTTTTTTCACCTTATTATGATTTATTATCTTTTATATTTAATCATGGGAGCTACTTTTTGGAAAAGCGTTCACATATTTGTCGTTATGTTAACTTTTCATTCAAAATGGTTTTTCTTTTTCTTCTTTCAGTAAGATTTATAATTATAATTTTGGTTAAGTTTGTTGGAAATCTCCAGTTTTAAATTTTAAAAGTCGCCTTAATATTTTCCGTATTTTATGATGTACGTAGTATAATTTCACAGTTTCAGTATTTCGTCTTATTAAATAATTGAAAGTTACATAAGATGTTGTAAAGCAACAAGTTCAAGCAAAGCTTAACAAGTTCCATTTTTTTGAATATGAAGACACGAAAAATTTCGTAAGAAAAGTGTTCAGTGCTCTTTGGCACGATTACCTATGCTGTAATCGGAATAGTTGAGGTTCTTGGCCCCGAAGTTCTTTCGAAAATATATAATTTTGCATTAAATAATATTTGAACATTATAAATTATCAGGCATGGCATTTTAATACGAATCATATGCACTCGTGTGTGTTAATTATTTTAATTGCCATGCTGTGTTCTATTAACTTCTATGCTTTAAAGTTAGTATTACTGTAATTAATTTTTTTCGAAATTAATGATTTTTTATTCGGTATTAAAAAAATTCTATTTCGGGTCCTCTTTGAAATCGAAGCTTTTTTTGCGCCTTGCCTTTTATCCGGGCATGTATGTAATAGAATGTTTTATTTCTGCTGCTTGTTTTTCCTATTCCCATGTGAATTTTATCCTGCTTCTGAGTTTATTAATCAATAAAAGCTCGCCAGTTTTCGCTAACATTCTGATAATTTAGCTTTTTATGAAATCTACAAAGTGCTGTAGATTTTATTGAAGCGGCAACTTCAATTTTATACAAATACAATTTTAAAAATTAAAAAAAAAAATCCGGTATTAATATTTTGTACTTTATTTGACGTGAAGTTATAAATTATGTCCTTCTGGACGTAATAAATTAATAGTGCAATCAAAAAAATTTTCAAATGGAAATAATTAATACTGGAAAGTTTTGAATAATTAATTATATTAACGATTATGGGTACAAAATCTTACTGAGAATTTTTTTGCCCTGCACCTTAAAATAGTATTCGTGGCAAAATAACATATTAAAATAAAGACTTACAATATGCTAAATTTTTATTTTTACATCTGGCAATATGGACGAGTTTTCTGCTTTGTTTGTTTACATTAAATGTCTGTTCTACGTATTTCCTGTGTAATGCTAAGTTTAATGGATCTTCAAAGCGGAAGTCCAACATACAAGCAGATAAAGTCAAGGTTTTTAATGTAAGTAAACAAACCAGAAAACTCGTCCATATTTGCTTTCTGAAAATAGTAGCAAACGATTTCCACTTAAATATTTTAAACGTTGTAGCTTAACAGTTGTATTTTCGTGGTAATGTAATAAAATAACTTAATGGTAATAACGTAATTGAAATAGAATTTAAAGCAACGTGTCAAGGTAAAAACTCTTATTTGTTTTGTTAAATTTTTTGCAAAAGTAATTAAGAACTAATCATATTTACTAGAATTTTTTAATTTCTTTTTTTATTCCAGTAATTTTAAATCCTATTTTGAAACTTTCTGAATGTTTTTAGAATTTATGCATATTAATGTCCTGAATTTAAAATACTTCGATTCTTTGTAAATCATTTTCAAAACATAATTTGTGATGAAGATATGTTTATGCAGCTCTCATTCTCCAGTTTCTTTTTTCAAAGTATTAAAATTTTAAAATAGTTTGGAAGTTTAAATACTGAATTTTTGTTAATGCAATATTATTCTTTTTGACTTATTATAAAATTTGTAAATATTTTATCTAACTAGAATTTCTGTTCTTTCTTAAATAAAGATTGCTAATTGAAAACTAAATCTTTCTTGAGTGTTTTTTACTCTTTAGAATTTATAACTTGGCAAATAAAAAAAAAAAAGACTTTAAAGAACTAAAATTTAATTTGAATTCCTAAGTTTACTCTGATTAGAAGAGCACATTGCAAGTTTATTTTAGAGTAATGGCTGCTTCATCAGTCTGATTAATTGATCTTCTTTTATGAGATATTTGAAGGATGCGCTGATGAGCTTATTTTGCCTCTGAATGGATCTGATAATTACAAATTTTTAATTTTTCGTAATATTCAGAGGATTCGGCGAGCTAACCGATCTAACATTAAAGTGAAATTTTTCCTTTTATCTCTGAACCATAACGAGAAAAATGGCGGGAATGAAAAGTTTTATTCTTTTGCCCAAGAATACCGTTCTTCTTGTTAAGTTTGCTGGAGAGCGGCATGTTATTAGAGTGTTAAATTTCCGAAGTTGCGGAGAAGGTATTCAGGAAATTTTTCCGGCGAGCAGTTCGAGTGCGAAAAACTGTTTTTAGAGAATTCTGAAATTTCTTTTTTAGCTGCACATCTCAAAACTTCACAGGCCCAGTATAATGGCAGTACATTTTAATAGATGATTTTCCTTACTCTTTGTAAATACTGTTTAGACGTTCCGATTTGCAGAGCAATATTTGTTTAAGTTTAGTTTTTAAAGTGATACGAGCGCTTGTCTTATTAAGTGCCGATTTGATTTATTGGATTAATACATCGTTTTGAAGCTGCGCAAAGGTTATTGAACTAAGGTCAGATGTTGTGGATGATGGCATTTGGGGCTACAATCTCCATTTTAGCTTTTGGTTGAAGGAGATTCGGGGTTGAGCTCCGGAGATTCTCCTAAGATGCGCTGTGTGTGAGGGCCGTTTAAGCTGGACATTCATGAAGGAAGTGCTCCAAGTAGGGACGGCGGTTATTGCGAAAATAACCAGTTTTCGGTTATTCAGGTTTTTTTCACCTCCGGTTTAACCTGGTGGTTATAACCGCTCAAAATGACCGGTTTTCAGTTTTTTAAAAAAACGCCGTTTATAGACAAGATTTTGTATTAATATTTTTACAGGAAATCAATCCATTGGCCAATATTTATCTGTTCATAAAGACTCTTTCAGTAATCCGCCAACCAACAGCAACGAGGAAGCGGTTGTCGTTGATTGGCTTAAGATGATGAAATTCAAAGCTCCGTAACTTGGTAAATTTTAGTCTAATCGAACCTAAAATCGAGCCTATCTTCCGATCCGGTTTTTTTCTCGGTTATTGGATTTCAAAAAAAAATTAAAAAATAACCGGTTATAACCGGGATAAAAAAAATAACCGAAAAAAACCCTGGTTAATCGGAAAAAAAAAAATCCGATGAGAATAGGCGCAGTCTGGAGAAAAGTTTGGAAATCCAACGCATTTCGTTTCCCATTTGGCGCGATGAGCCATAAAACTGAAATACCTTCGTGGGGAAAAGACAGCGAAACTTTCTCATAAAAGCGAAAACCACAAAATGGGGGAGGGAGCGTGAGTCTCGGGGGCGGGGGTCCCATTTTCAAAGCGATAGGAGGGGTTGGCACAGTAACCCTAGGCGATTGTAGAGACCGACTGTGTGGTTTGCATGAAGCCTCCATGAATGATCCACCTAAATGGATGGTCTGAAAATTGGAACGATGTGGAGTGATGCGCTCCAAATGGACTGGAACAGTCTCCCCGTGAATCTCCAGTTTCATATGTTAAATCCATCGCCGTGGGTACCAAACGCCCTTAGGTTGATATGGTGTCAATTGGGAAAGGTGGATACTGGCTCTAGGTAACTACCCTGGCTTCTGGCTACGGTTCAGAATTACGAGTACCTGTGTATCCTGCATGTCATTTCAAAGTGGGGCTTTGATCAGATAAAAGAAATCAAACCTTTTCCCCCTCTTGTAGATAGGAGCTTTTTTGCTTGAAATAAGCCTACTTCAGGTCTTTTGAGAAAAGAGATGAATGTTTCTGAATATAATTTCATACATATTTTAAATACATGTGGAAACATCCATTACTGAAAAAGATTTGTTAAGTAAGTTTTGAATAAACATAGAATTGTATTTTTTAAGTAGGAGCAAATTCGATTCTTTTTCTGCACCTAAATCATGTCTGCGGTTAAAAACTATTTCAGAGGCTTTATAATTGAATTATATTAGTTTTATTGTAAAAGAAATTAACAGTTTTACTTAATAATTTTTTTGAGTTTAACGGTTTTTCCTAATGGAAGTTAATTGATTGTGAAAATAATTTTTTAAAAAAATATCCCTGTATGCATTAAATAATTATTTAATGGTTTTTAAATATCTTTATATGTATTATATAATTATCGAATAGTTTTTTAAATAAAATATGTCTGTTAACAAAAGCAACACTCATTATTTTGTGTATTATTGTGTAAAAACGTAAAATTTAAATTCAGTTTATGATTCTTGAATATGCGTAGTATTTTCGTATATATTTATACGCAAGTAACAGACGTAAATAATAATGGGAATGCTTTTCAAATATTTGCAGACATGTTTTTATAAGCTTCAAAACAGTCCGCCAGACAAGCTGGAGCTCAGTCTAATAGAACTTTTTAAATACTATTAAAAAGTTCTATTAGACTCTATTAGACAAAACTAAATATTATTAAATTTTGTGTGTTGAATGGAGATGTATCAACTGTTTGATGGATTTGAATTGAAAATCTCTTTGTATTTGTTTGCCTTTAAAAATTTACTTTGCTGTGAAGGCTATGTACTTATTTATATATGAAATTTCCGCCACGTTTCTACGTTTCCAAAATGTTTTTGCATTATTTTAAATGCGTTTTATTGAAGGCATATACACATCTTTTGCCGTGTGCAGTTTGCGGATGTGATCAATGAATTGTTTAAAATTGTAATTTGATTTAATATATGCAGATGTAAATAATATTTCAGTGTAGTTGCTTGAGTCTTTGAAATGATATTCAAATTTAAATAGTTGATAAGTTAATTGCGATTGGAAAACCTTGTTTTATTTTCTTGTTGAACAAATAATGCGAGCGAATAATTCTTTTCTCCATATAGTTCTGAAAATGTGAAGGTTTTGATTAAAAACTGACTTTTATTTTCCAGAAAAAATACATTGATTGTTGCTTGTTGCATAGCTGTAATTAAGACAAGAAAGCCTTTACTCAGATGCATATTTTCTCTATTTTGTTTCTGTCAAAGTGAGCTGCTGGTCTTTAGTTGTAAATATCGTAGGGAAGTTTCCCACCAACAAATTTGTCTGAAACCCTTAGGTTAAATTAATTTTCATTGTGGAATAAAGCAGGCGTCCTTTATTTTCACTTATTAACATATTGTTTTAATCAACAGCATTATGCAATTAAAAGAACCGAGAGCCTTCCACCTGGGTAAAAATGCTGTTCATCTTTTCTAAGAACATTCAGTTACTTTGCCGTTCATGCATTCTATGATTTCAAAGAATTTAAAAGACGTTTGTCAAATCTGTGATGTTAGTGGTGGACCTGATGTGCTCATAACTTCTTTAAGTTCTGCAATCGTGTATTCTTGTGTATTGTAAGAGGAAGAAAAACGACACCACAATTTTACGACAGTTTCCAAAGTAAGTGAATTGGATGGCTGAGAAAGTGTGAAATTCACCAAGACAATGTTTTTCCAGCAGTTTGCAATAATATTTTGATTGAAAAAGAATGGTATGCTTTAGAAACGGTTTGAAATCTCCGTGGTTAAACCATTATGGTGATGCCGGAAGAAGGATATATTGACTGTAAATGCCAGTAAATGAAAAGTAACCGAAGTGCCCTTTTTTACTTTCTCGTATACGAAGTATACAAAGAGAAAGTGTTGTAATCGTCGAAAAATTCGAACTCGAGATTTTGACGAATCTTCACGTTTAGACCTCCCTGAGTCCGAAAAACACAATTTTGGAATCATGTCTGTCTGTGAACACGATAACTCGAAAACTATTAGAGCTACGGGGATGAAATTTGGTATGTGGTTTTTAAACATAATTTGTAGGTTTCTATCAAATTTTGGACAAAATCCGTCTAAGAGAAGCTGCGGCTGGTGGCCCACAGTATAAGAGTAGTAGATCTATTGTAATACCATAAACCATCGTTACTTTTTCGATGATGCCGGATAACAGAAACTGGCGGTTACGCGAATGACGGTTAATCGAAGTTTTATTGTACTTCATGAATGGGGTACGGGAACCCATAATTTAAGAAGCCTTGATAGAGAACGTTAAAGGGACATACGACGCTTAAACCTCGAAAAAATGGTGTGTGTGTGGGGGGGGGCAAACTGTCAAATTCGATACATTATATCTCTGAAACAATACAATTCTCAAACTTTCTTTTTTTTCTAGAAAAATATCTGTTCTTTCTCTTATAGTACACACATTTTCCTGTATGTATTTATTAGAGATAGTAATAAATATGGGTATAATTTTTGGAGAAACATGAGATAGTCACCTTGAGCGCATGATTACGGATAAAATATTCGTCTAAACACAATATTTTGGGTATCTAAATAATCCAAACATTCTGTGTAAGAAACTGGACCTCAATTTATTAACATTTAAATTTATTTTCTATTTTATATGCCAATTTAAAATAAAAATTGTTAAAATGTCAACTTTCCTAACGCCCCCAAAAAAACCTCTTTGGGGAAAATATGTACAAAACTGTTGTTCAATTTGTAGAGCACAATACATATTCATTAAAAGTTTTATGTAAAAATATTCAATAGTTCTTGAGATATCGTGCGCGCAATATATATATATATATATATATATATATATATATATATATATATATATATATATATATATAAATAAACAAATTTTTAGATATAGCGCTTTAAAAACATGGTCATATTCAATGTTTACGTTGAATAGCCGATACATTTTCCTTCTTAAGTTTCATAATTTATGGGAATTTTTTTAACGCGGAATGTTTTAAATTGTTCCGAAAAGACTGGGGAATAATATATATATTTTTTCATAAAACCGAAAATTTTCGAGGTTTAACAGTCGTATGCCCCCTTAAGTTAGGGCACTTTTCGTTTGTTAACTATTGAAAGACGTGTAGAGCTATGGAATCCATCGGGAAATAAGAAAAGAATAACATTTTTAAAATATAAAAACTTATGAACATTTTCACTATTCTGATTGTATAGTTCAATTAGGAAGAAAGCCTGGCGGTATGTGACAAATTTGAAAAGGATTGGCGCTAAAATCTGTGGTTTGTGCGAGAGAAGATCGTTAAAGAGAGTTATATGCTGATTTTGAAGGAAGTAGAAACGTTTAATTTTATCATGTTGGAGAACTTTAATTTATTAAATGGAAGACTGTTACATTTAAACTGAAAATGAAAAAAATATTTGCTTTTTTCTTATTTCACTTTTTAATAAAAAATGAATTCTTTTTCTCGTGTTTGAGTGTTTGCTAAAAGTTTTTAGTGCTAGGTTTGTGTTCATTTGTGAGAATCTTGTGTGTTATGCTAATAAAACAAAGTAATTTTGATAAGAGGAATCGCAAAATAATGCTATCGCACTCGATTCTTTCTGGCGTCTCAAAGGCAGGAACTTTTTATCCCCATCCTCTTCTTAAAACGAAATAAATCAATAAATCTTCTTTTCAAAGTTTATTTAAGAAAACGTAATTAAATAAAGTAAGCAGTTAAATAGTTCCGAGTACTGCTGATGAAGCTTTTTTTTTTAAAGAAATATATTTTTCTTGACTTTTATATGAAAATCTTTTAAATGAAGGGGGAAAAAACCCCCTCCATCTAGACCGGGAATTGGCTGTTCTATGTTTTGTTATTTTTCTATGCAATCAAATTTGCCATTGGAGTTTCCTTGAAAAATATTAAAAACTTTCTTTATAAAAATATTTAACCGTAAAATTCGCATGAAAATATTTCCTAGAAAATTATTTTCCTGGAAAATAACTGATGTCCATGTAGAAATGTAATCGATTTCTGTATATAAATATTCTAGGTACAAAAAAAAAAAAAAAGTTTTTTTTAGCAATGAAACAAAATATTTATTTTCTTAATGTGGCTCCTAAAAAACAATAGGATTGATTTCAATTAAAGCAGATTTGTATAGAAAATCAGACGTTTCATCAATTTTGATTGCTTTGAGCAATGCTTCTTTTCTTATAAGTGATATTATTTTAGCTCATGGAACCTTTAAAATGTTAATAGGCCATTTAGACAATGCTTATATAACTTCTTACAATTTATTATTTATTGCAAATAACTAAAAACCGAATCAAACGTTTCAGTTGCTTTGGATAATAAAATTGAAGGAAGGAATAATCCTGGAATTTTTTTCAGTTATTAATGTGGTGTTTTGAAATACTAAAAATTATTGTTCCCTTCGCCGTATAGAATGGTGAAATTCCATTATAAAGTTTGAAAAAGCATTTTAACATGGATTTTGTTATCATTGGGAACGATATTTTGATGAAATTGTTGATTAAATATCAACATATTTAAAACAGTAAAATGATTTTTTTTTCGTGTATTGTGGTCAAATTCTTTGAATTTTTACTTTCTCGTATACGAAGTATACAAAAGAAAGTACTGTAATCGTAAAAAAAAAAAAACCCGAATTCGATATTTTGATGAATCTCCTCGTTTTAGATCTCCCCGAGTCCGAAAAACACAATTTTGGAACACGATAGCTCGAAAACTATTAGAGCTACAGGGATGAAATTTGGTATGTGATCTTTACGCATAATTTGTAGGTTTCTATCAAATTTTGGACAAAATCTCTCTAAGGCAAGTCCGTCTGTCTGCTTTCATGTGAACACTATAACTCAAAAACTTGACTCAAAACTATATTAGAGAAAGTATCAGTATTTGTCCCTTAATGTCCTCGAGACAAAATCATCATTGTAAAATGTGAGTTCCCACGATTCTCCCACAACTGATTGTAAACTATTGTATTCAAATATTTTTCTTATTTTACCAATCTTGCAATACTTTAAACCAGTGGTGTATTTATCTATATATATAAAAGAGGAAAGTATGTGTTCGGTTTTTGGTTCTTTATGCACGTCCACAGCGTTGGACTTACAACGACCAAATTTGGCACAATGATAGATTAGCACAAGAGGGAGCTAACGCCGTAAAAATTATTTTAAAATTCGAATTGGATTTATGTAATCAAATAACGAAAATTAAACTATTATTAGGCGTCTTTTACCAATAACTTCGGAAATACTTATGGTACTAAAATTATATTTACATCACCTTAAAGAGCAAAAAATTACCTTTTTAATGATTAATTGTTGTAAATTTTTTTTTTCTCTTAACTGTAATTAACGTTTCACAATTCATTTTAAACTCAAACTGCAACAATGCTTTTTTTGTTATAAAATACTAGCAGTACGCGCACGGCGTTGCCCGTGGAATCAGGACTTCGACAAAATGGGGGAAAAAATACCCACAATGACACGAAAAAGTTTTGAAAACAAAATCCAATCAAAAGATACACATTATTGATTTTCCCGCTTATTTTTCCTCTCGTCAATGACGCAAATGTAATGACGTCACTGGAAGGAATCGGATTGTAGAAATCATGCTGGGATCGTCCGGGGAAACTCTTCTGTCAAATCTCGCTAGCAAAAAAACTGTTTGAACTGATGAGGGAAAAATTAATTAAAAAAAACAAAAACGGAATAAGATATTTTTAACCGTTCTTGTTTTAAATCCGACAGAAACGTCCCAGTTATGAGCTGAAAAAAAATGAAAATTACAGAGTTGTTAGAACGTCAGATGCGTCAGAATTTGAAGAAATCCTGGTAAAAAATTACCTATAAAATTGACTATTATTTAAAAAATTCTCAAAAGATACTACAGCCGTAAACGTGCCAAAAATGTCTCAAAACAACACAAAACATTAAACAAAAATTTTTCTAGATTAAATTTTAAAATTCTGGCTTAGAGGTGCATTGAGTCGCCATTACGTCTACCTGTGTGCCAAATTTCATGGCTTGTAAGTGCGATAGATTCGTCTGGACATCGCACACGCAAACAATGCCTTTTATTAGTATAGAAAATTGGAACTAATTTATTGTTTCATCAAATTCTTTATTCATGTGTTTTTACCACTGCTACGGCTATGAAAATATTGTTTTTCTTGGTCAAGGTAGACTTTCTTACTTCTGCTGTTATTTCGTAGCATGCACTCCCATTTTTATTTCGTAGCTTTTAATATGCACTCAAATATCCTATGACGTTAGTTGCGACACGATACGAGTTTCAGTTTGACTTTATTTATAGTATTAATTGAGAGTATTTATATTTAGTTTTTATTCCCCTAACTGAGGTTAAAAGTATTCTTTTTGTTCGAGCATTCCTCTTCAGCGAAATTCTTTCGAGTGAGAATTGTTCTCGAGCGATTTTGACTTTCTTTATCTGATTTATAAAACATTTCATTTAGAAGCTTCGCAGTAACCAAGTTATACAGTATAAGTATATTTGTACATTGTAAAACTGTATTAGTTATTTAACTATATATTGTTTAAAATAAATGATCTTTGTAAAATTTTCTCGCATTTTCATTCAAACGATACTGTTATATGGTGATAAAAAGGCTATATTTAGAAGTTTTAATTCAACAAGATGAGATTCATAGAAGATTTACGTTTGTTGCGGAAAGTTGGTGACAATATTTATGGGGGAAAATAAACAGAGGAGGCCGATATTTAAAAAAATATAGATCCCGAGCAACGCCGGGTTTTCAGCTAGTTCTTTAATATTGCAAGGCAACACTTTTAGGACCATAAGTATATTATACGCCATTTAAAAAATGCATAAATTATATATTTAAATGAAACATTATTGAAAGCTTCTTTACAGCCGAAAGTTATAATTTTTTCATTCATTCTGAATGCAGTGTTTCTCCAAGGAAGGGGAAAAAAAAAAAAAAAACCCTTCCATTTTTAGACCAGTCCTATTATGCCAAGGGATTTGTTTGCAAGTGGTTCTTGAATTTTTTATTTCCTTTTAAAGTAATGCCATCAGTTGAAGTGGAAAGGTACGGATGGAGTTGCAACACTCTAAGCTTTCTGGGACGAGTTCTGATTTGTTTTTCTTTTTCCCTTTCCTTGGAAAACCAATTTTTTGCCCACTAATGTTTGATGCAGATTAAACTACTCTTCTTGAATCTTATTCTCTTTTCATTAGCAATATTTTGTTCGAAATTGCCTTGGAAAATAATTATTCTCATCTTTCCTTAAGATAAAATAATACAGAAGAGTAACACAGATTAATAATGAACTTTTAGTAATGAATAATAACGGTTTTCCCCTCTACCATATATTTAATTTTTTCTTATGTTAAATCGGAAGTAACTGCATTTTATTAGATATTTTAAAATATTTGTGTTGAACTGGTTTATTTGGTTGAAAGTAATCGATGAATGGTTTTATTTTTCTACCATATTGCTGTGATATGCATTTAATAATAAATGAGATCCGTAATTAGTAGTATCTGTAATTTAAGCGGGGGCGCCGTTTTATCTCGGTGGCCTGTTGACGTAAAAAGTTTAGTTCTCGAAATCGGATTTAAGAAGTATTCCATAATTCTTTAAACTTCCTAAACCATTTTTTCCTAAAAATTTTTGTTTTGCAAAGCATTTATGAGAATGTTGTGTACTAATTTTGTGAATTTTCATTTACAAGTAAGACTTTATTAGTATAATATAATTCAACATTTTAAAAGTATTAAGTAAACCCATTAGCTTGTGAAAATCGCAGGTTTCAGCAGAGAATAGACTTGCTTCCAACCCGCGGAAATCGCGGGATAAGCAGTCAGAGGGTTAAAGTTTCATATAATAATATTTTTTTGTAATTTGTATATTTTTTTCAATATTTTTTAAATGAAAGAAAACTTGTGGATTTACGCGATATTTTTGTGTGAATAAAGAAATTTATAATTTTCAATGGCTAAGTAATTCAGCTACCGTTTTAATGTAAAATATTCATTGAAAGGCACGAAAATGAACTTAAATTTCAGTGGTAAGTTTCAGGCCTTTTTATACGATCCAGTTACTACAAGTGTACTCTTCTGCTGCGACTTAAAATATACATCTCGTTATATAAGCTAACATTTAAGTTTCTTTCACGTATGTTAACATTTTCTGGAATTCGTGTGGATACAGGTGAAGGATAAATACTGCATTTCTATATTTTCTACATTGATTTTTAACGTAGGACTACGTTTGGGGTCTCAGGAAGGAATTTAATTCACACGCTAAAACGCCACAAAAAACGTTGCGTGGGAGACCCTCTATATCTCGCTTACTACATATGTTAAAAACATAACTAATGTCTTATTTTAGAGATAAAGGGTAACAACAGAAGTTACAAAAAATAAAAAAAATGAAAATCGGAAAATAGTCATGCGAGTAAAGTAGTTCTACACCTTTAACATCAGCTGCTGTTTGAAAAAGACAGCCTCCCTTCTTTTTTTAAAAATTTTTTGTTGGATTTAATTTTGAAATATTGCAACTGCTTTTTGAATTTTTCTTGTCGAGCTAATCATTTCTGTCAATAATTAATATTTTTATTCCTTTACAATTTACATAGTATATTTATTTCAATTTTCTTTTCATTTCAGGTAAGTTTTGTATTTGCTGATGTTGTGGATCCTATTTGTAAGTTAATTTTTGGTCTGTATATGGTGTCTGTATGTGCAAATATTTTAATATTACAAACGGTTGGTCTTTCAAGTATGTATATTTCATGAATGTCACCAATTTCTTCCGCGTTTGGTGAACTATTATTAAAAGACAACACATATTTCAGCTTATGGAGATTTTAAAGACAAATGTGCTTTTTGTAGATGTTCGCAAAATGCCGGAATTTCATACATTCTGGTAACTAATTATTGTCACAAGCAGAGATAACTTCGGGAAATGTCAGTCAGTTTCTAATTAATTGATGTCGCTAGAAAATGGCGGTGGTTTTCATGTATCTGTCACACGCCTTGACCGATTAGTACGTGTGTAGGAAAATCTGCCGCCATTTCATCCGAGTTTCCGAGTAATTTTCATTGTGAGAATTGATGATCCTGTTTGAATATTTCCAGGGTTCGTACGCGTCCTTACAAGTCCTTAAAAGTCCTTACTTTTACATTTAGTCCTTACAAATCCTTATTTTTATGTCCCATTTTTAAAAAGTCCTTACTTTTTGCCACCTCAGCTAGAGCAAAATACATGCAGTATTTAGAAAGTGAAAGATCCAAAGAAAAGTTTGAAACAAAACAACTGAAACGAAAAGCTCTAGGAGGAAATAGATTTTTTTAAAACAAAAGAAAATGTTCAAAACCAAATACACCAAACAAATGGGGAAGCAAATGATTTAGCTAATGAGGTTGAAAAGTCAAAGGACATAAATTTATTTATTCAATCGCATGAACTAAGAAAAACAATTATTGAAAAGAAATTAAAATAAATACCTTGGGTGTAAAATTGAATGAAAAAAGTTTGGAATTAAAAAATATTTAATTTGATTACCAGTTTCATGGTTTTTTTCATCAATTTATTAACTCATATTTTTAAGAATTTTTGTTGTGTTAAATTTGTAATGTATCTTCTATCTATATTTTATATTATACTTTATCATCTAACAGGTTGAATTTGCAAAAATGACATTTTATTTAAAAATGCGTGCGACAATTCGTTAAGTTTATTCAATTTAGAGGTCCTTATTTTTTGGTTTTGTAAGTCCTTAAAAGTCCTTGATAGTCCTTTAAGGAAATGTGTATGAACCCTGATTTCATTCAAAAGAACAATCTGTACTTAACCCTTTAACTGCGGGTGTTGTTTATAAACCAGATATGTAAGAACGTACCCGAACGTTCCCGTCATCCCCCCCTCCCCTTTAACAGTGTCATTTCTCCTCCTTGAGTCGTAGAGTTCGGTGTTTGGAGAAGTTCCGCTATTTGATGAAAAATCCGGAACTGACTAACACGACCGAGGAACTATTTGTATATTGTCGTCTTACTTTTTATTGTTCGTCATTTTTTCGAAGCGCTTTGCAGGTTTCGTAATCACACGAAACCAAGTAAACGGATGGAAAATACAAAAATGCACTTCAAATAGGGGGAACTAGGGAGACTTGACCCTACGTGATTTTCTCAGCTTGTGAGATTATTGGTAATTTTCGTGTGCCATTTTTATTTGACCTTTGGTCACAGGGTCATTTTGAGGGGATTTTAATTCCAATCTTAGAAGCCATCGTAATGGTATCTAGGTAAATAGAGCCAGGTAAATAGAGCTAGGTAATGGGAGCCCAAAAGTAAACTTTCACTTTTTCATTCCTCAGTGGATAGGAAGTTTACTATTGAAGATGTGATAAATTAAAGTATTTCTGTGTTTTAAGTATATTTCTAGCTTTAATTTGATATATGGCATTATGCAGTATTTTAATTCTAAGCGGTTTAATTTTTAGATTATTTAGAAAAAGTCAAGTTAGTGAGACTTGACCCTATCAAAAGCTATTGCGGCTTCGATGTTGTAGCCGACCGAAGCACATTTTGTGGTTGGGATCAGTTTTCTGCTGCGTGGAGTTTGTAGGCAATATGGCATCTCAAATATAGAGGATAATTATTTAAAAATTGTTTGTTAGTAATTATTTAATGAATAAAAATTCTTTTTAATGTTATAGTTTCAAATAATGCAAATAATTATTTTAGTAAGAATTTTAACAAGAATTGAAATATATTTGTTTTATGATTAAATGAGATATCATTTTAGTATAAGTAAATTTACTCTTCTTAAAAATAAGTCTTTTTATGATGGTAAAAATTCAAATATTCGAGAAATACAAGAAAAAGTAAAAGTAGGGTCAAGCCTCCCTAGTTTCTCCTACATTTGAAACTATTATACTCCCAGGACAGACGGATTTTCAGCGTAATATTCTAGAGAAGCGGCTCTCAAACTTTTTTTTTCTGGCCGTATCCCGTGATTATTCTTTTTATTTTTGAGTATCGCCTACTGTCTATCCCCCTCGAGAACTTTGCTGGTCAAGTTGTCTCGTTGAGGGCGGTCACTATAGAAACAGATTATCGTAGGAGGAATCCATTTCGAATAGCTAGAAGTTCACGAATGATGTACTCTTTCTACCGTTGCAAACTGGCGCTAAGAATAAAATAAAACCCCGACTTCCGTCGGATTCCTCCTATTCGAAATGGAACTTCCCAAAAATAACCAGTTGCTATAGCAACCGCCGTCATCGACACAACTTGGCGAACAGAGTTTTCGTGGCCGACAGATAAAACTCTCATACCCTCCACCCCTCAACCATCCCTTTGCACGAAGAATTTTTTTATCAATAATGTTGAGGGGTTAGATTTGCTTAAGAATCAAATGGTTTGAATTAATTTAATAACATTTGTAAGATTTATTTTTGATTTTATAATTTATTCCATTTTTTAAGTAATAGTATAAGTACCATGTTAGGCGATATTTTATTGGCACTCCGTATGTATAGGTTCTCTGCTTTGCGGTGGTGATAGTGAATCACTATACAGAGAATCATCATTCAAATTTATAGAACTTTTAACAGGATCTCTGATGAATCTGACGTTTATCGCATGTTTCCTGGTGTTTTTAAATCAAATTGTTTACAACTTTTAAATGCGTGACCTGATTTATTTCGCTTTTTTACGCTCGACTATAAATAATTTTTATTCATTATTTGTAATAAATCATTCATTCTTTTTTTTTTTTAAATCAACACCAAATATACTGCAGCAAAAATGAGTTCTTCAAAAACATGCAAGATCGTATGAATCATTTATTTTCACGTGTTTATTCCTGTTCTTTTCATTAATAATAAAAACTGAAGAAATATGTGTTTTCTTGAATTCACATATTATCTAAAAATTAAAAAATGTCCCGTTTTGAGGGGAAAAAATAAATGGCTACTTTAGTGATGCATGTCCCATGCAACGCGTTGTCCTTTTACGCGGGACGTATCTCCCTGTTTGTACGAGTCCACAGTATTTCCATAAGGGTGCGTAGCGTCATGAAAAGTGCTTAAAAAGTGCTTGAATTTGAAAACCATTTTTAAGCACCTTAAAAGTGCTTAATTTTGAAAACAGGTCCTTAAAAAGTGTAATTTTTTCAAGAAATGAAAAGAAAACATTATCCTTTCAAAACCTCAGACGTTGGTTACTATGAATCGAAAGCATAGTCATAAAGCTTTGTTTACCGGATGTATCAAGAAATAAAACTGACGAAAGGGAAAAATTCGGGGAAGGAATCCAGGCTGTGATATATCCGGGGTGTCAACACATCTTAAGATAACGCTTATAGTCCAGTTAATGAAAGCCCAAAATGAGGGTGGAAAAACATTAAATCATTTAGTTTTAAATGTCATCCCCCTTTTTTAGTTTTTCTTGAATATCTCGAAAACTATTCAGTTCTCAAGTTACAATTGATGTAACAATTTAAAGAGCTTACAATTCCCTACAAATGCATGCTTTTATTTTTCTTCTAGCTTTAATAGTTTTAAGATAATTGATCTCAAAACGGATGAATTTGTAAAAAATCGTAATTGATAGTCCAGACAACGATGGGTTTGGAAAAAAACATTAAATCGTATAGTTTTGAAAATTGGTACACATGTTCGCGAGAGGCTTCTGTTGAACATTCTAAAAGTCTCCGGTCCTGAGTGCAGAGCTCGCGCTGCCATGTTGAATTTCATTGCCCCCCCTTTTTTTTAAATTTTTTTAATATCTCGAAAACTATTCAGTTTTCAAATTACTATTGATTTAAAAAATTAAAGAGCGTGAAATTTCCTACGAATTTACGCATTTATTATTCTTCTAGCTTTTATAGTTTCTGAGATAATGGGTCTCAAAGTTTGTCCCCATCTTGGATTTCAACTCCCTTTTTTAGTCTTTTGTGAATATCTCAAAAACTATTCAATTACATGTAATACAAAAAAATAATGATCGCAAAATTCTCTTCAAATGCATGCTTTTATTTTTCGTCTAGTTTTAATAGTTTTCGAGATATTCAAGAAAAACTAAAAAAAGGGGGATAAAATCCAAGTTGGCGGCAAACTTTGAGACCCATTACATCGTAAACTATTAAAGATAGAAGAAAGATAAAAGCATGTATTTGTAGGGAATTTTGTTCTCTTTAATTCGTTAAATCAATTGTAATTTGAGAACTAAATAGTTTTCGATATATTCAAGAAAAAACTAAAAGGGGGGGGGCTATGAAATCCAAGATGGTAGCGCGAGTTTTAAACTATGATTGAATGTTTTTTTGAAACCCTTCGTTGACTGAACTATTAATGACTTTTTTTTTTCGCTCCCTCTTTCTTCAACAATGAGCACCACCGTCTATTGAAGTACTGGAATGGTTATCCCGAAGGGGCAAATTAACTGGTAATTTGTTAATTTTAAGAAATGTTGAAAAAGGTCACAGATTTTTATTGTTAATCTTATAAAAGTTGTTTTAATTTTTGGAAATGACAGTTTGCATTATCATTTTTTTTTGTCAAACCAAAGAGACATCCTTTATTTTACAATAGAAGACGTTGTGAAAATACAGAAATAAATGTTAAAATTAAAAAATTACATATTTATAATTAAAAAAATATACATATTTTAAATTTTTCAGTTAAAACTATGCAGTATTATAAAACTGAAAAAATATCTTCTGCGTAGAAAATACGTGGGTCTACGTATGCGTGCATGTACAAAGGTGCTTAATTTTTTTTGGATAAGGTGCTTAAAAAGTTCTTAATTTTTACATCAATTTCTCACTATGCACCCTGTCCATAAACTTATATTCACTATCTATATTAGAATCATCCTCCAATTTCGGTAACACTGAGCGGGGCTTCAAGTAACACCGCGCCTTTTGTGTGCGTCATTATTGAACGAGTAAATCGGATAACTGTATATTACCTCAGCTTTCAGCGATGAAAGAGAAACACGCAATTAAATATTTGTTTAAACAATGAAAACGGTTTGAATTGCGTTGCAACAATCGAAAGTATTGTAAATTATGCCAAAAGAGAAAAGCCCAGAGATTTCTGTAACGCTGGACGGAGCTTTTGTCATTATTGAACGAGCAAATCGGATAATTGTATAAGACTTTCTTAAGCACTCTGATGTGTGAGAGATTGTGTGATGAGATGAGATTCAGTATGAGATGAGATGTGATTGAATGTGCATGAGATTTTGTATTATATCTTTCGTGAGTATTGTTTAGCAACGGATTCGGAAACACTCCTCGCTTTTGCGCATGCGCCGGGCGGAGTCATTTTCAGCAAAATGGAGGGTGGGGGGGATGAAGAATGGAAGAGTGTTTACATTTTACTGAGCGTGATCTAACAAAGAACTCCGGAAATGCGCTCATATGACTCATTGCCTGACACCCCTTTCCGGTGTAAAATCGTCCAAAAGTGGTGGTCTCGGAATCCGTTGCTGAACAGTAAATCTGTGACAATAAGTTCTGAGATACGGTTTGTGGGTTAAAAGTCTGTCTTAGACGGGCAGAAATCTTCTAGTTTTATGAATAAATTTCAGATTAGCTAATGACTGGGTAGAATGGGGGAGGATAGAGGAGACTCATTAGCCTAAAACATTGGCATGTTAGAGGGTTAAAATCTAACGATAAAATGATTACTCATCATTTTGAGCCAATTAACCAGCGGTTTTTATCGCTTACTTAGACCATTATGCATTGGATTAAATGACTATAATTGAGAATAAAAGACTTCACGGATTAAAATATATAGCCACGAATGTATTCAGATCTATAAATAACTCGCGTGCACAAATGTGCTTAAGTAAACATTTCGATGCTACGTAGTTTATCGTCTGGAATTGTTCTTGTCCTTTTTTTTTCCCCTTTTGTAAAGCTGCAGTCAGCTGCAAGAGAATCGTCGTGTAAACATTGTAGCTTCAAAAGGAAAAAAAAGAAACATTTTAATTATTAAAAAGAAATGCAAGTTTTTGAGTTCTTGAAAAAAAAAAATATCTTCTCATGATTGAAATAAACAGTCTTTTCTGCATAGTTATGCGCGATATGACAGTAATGACCCGAAAAAAAAAATGTTTAGCCATTTTGTTCTGCTTTGTTTCAGATTTGTAAAAACTATCGAACCGTGGTGTTTTCGATTTTCCCGTTTAACTTCGCTCATTTTATTTTGGTTCCTTTGTTATCTGAATTCTTTTCACTCAGCATCTCATTTTTTTTTAATTCTTAGGAACAGTTCACTCGTGTATAACGTCGTTTTCTGTTTTTTGCCCTTATCTTTTGAAGGTGAAAGCTTTACGTTAATCCCGTTCTGCTTTTGCCATGAGTTCTCTTTATTTGGACGCGATGAAAGGTAGCTGCTTTAATATCTGTTTTCTATACTTATAAAAGGCAATGTTTGTATGTTATGTGCGATGTCCAGACGAATCTATCGCACTTACATACATGAAATTTGGCACACAGGTAGTCGTAATGGTGACTGAATGCACCTCGAAGCCGGAATTTTGAAATTTAATCTAGAAATTTTTTTATTTAATATTTTGTGCTGTTTTGGGTGATTTTTTTGCACTCATTTCTCAATAGCGTGGCTTCGAATTATTGTGCTTAAAAAACAGCTACATCATCGGAAAGAACAAACGATTTCCGTTCTAATGAAGTTTGTTTCGTACGTCTAACGTAATTTACTGAATTTTGAAAATTTTTTGAAAAATAGTCACTTTTATGGTAATTTTTAGTAAGGATTTCTTCAAATTCTCGCATCTAACGTTCAAACATCTCTATAATTTTCATTTTTTTCAGTTTATAACTGGAAAAATTCTGTCGGATTTAAAACAAGAACGGTTAAAATATCTTTTTTTCGTTTTCTTTAAAATTAATTTTTCCCTGATCAGTTCAGTTTTTTTTGCTAGCAAGATTTAACAACGAGTGTTTCTCCAGACGATCCCTGAATGCATTGTTACAATTTCATTGACTGGTGCGTGATCTTCCTCGCAGCAGGTGACGTCATATGCTTTTATTACAATCCGATTCCATCCGGCATGTGACGTCATTGCATTAGTGTCATCATCATTCAGTAATATATACATTTCAGTTTTGATAAATGTCATTATCGCAAAGAAAAATAAGCGAGAAAATCAATAATGTGTATCTTTGGTTTGATTTTGATTTCAAAACTTTTCGTGTCATTGTGGGCATTTTCCCCCCCATTTTGCTGAAGTCCTAATTCGACGGGTAACGCTGTGCGCGTACTGCCGTATATAATAAAGTGGAAAAGAGCATTGCACATTTTTTTTTTTAACACTTGAGCATTATTTCTTCCATAATGCTAAAAAATCGTCTGATATGTGTACGTGAATGCAGTGAAACAAAACAGGATGATAAAAAAATGCTCTTTATTTCACGAATATTCCAGAAAAACAAAACGTAGCTCATATGAAAAAAAAAAAAAACCAACTTAGCTGTACTATTTTAAATTAATAACCCAAACCGGTAGCATATCACTAACAAATATCGGTCACAGCACTTTCAATAGCGTTCAGCGTATATTGGATTACTAGCTTGCACTGCGGTCAAAATTCCAACTAATTGATTTGTGGTTTGGGTAACTGGCTTTTGATACCTTTGCCGACATGATGTGACATCACATAGATTTCTCTCGAAAGTTCTTGATATTTCCGCTCCTAGTAGAGATGGGAACATTTTTCTTGTATTTTCTAAGAGCTTCGTTTTGTCGCCAAAGTCGTCAAATTTATCACCAAAGTCTCCAAGTTTATCGCCAAGTCTCCAAGTTTATCGTTAAGGTCGAAGTTTGTTGGCTAGGTAATAGTAATTCTATATAATTCCGTGATCTAGATAATTCCGAAACAGTTTATGTATTTGTGTTGTCTGCGTAATTCTTACATCAACTCTTCTATTTTTTTTTTTTTTCATTGTAGAACCCAAAGTATGCACTTTAGGGGAAAGGAAGTACGGAGCAAAAAATAGAAGAAAAAAAAAAAAACTGAATTTGTTTATTTTAAAAATAAGAGAATTACGAATTTTTAAACATGACTCTTCCCGTTTTCTTCTTTTAATTGTTTTCATAAACGTAAGCTCCTAAGCGTGTCCAATTTACCGTCACGCAAAATCTAGTATAATCTGTACTTTTTAAGTATTAGAGGATTCGAACTACCTGTGGAATCATATGACTAGAAGACGTTTCATTGCCCACGATTACAGTTGCTTGTGGCATTCAGTCACCACTATAAACCATTATTTAAAGTGTAGAGTTTTTTTAAAAAATCAGTATTCATCTTGGGTAATTTTTCAAATAAATTCTCAGTTTGTAGTTTCAACAATGTTGTTCCTCCTTATATGTAGCAATAAAAGAGATATAGTGCAGACGATAGCTACTGTTCAGCAACGGATTCCGAGATTACCACTTTCGGACGATTTAACACCGGAAAGGGGTGTCGGCAATGAGACATATCAGTGCATTTCCAGAGTTCTTTGTTGAATCACGCTCAGTAAAATGTAAACATCACCCTTCCATTCTTCACTTCCCCCCATTTTGATAAAAGTAACTCTGCACGGCGCATGCGCGGAGGGTTTCCGAATCCGTTGCTAAACAATATCAGTGGTGTTGTGCTACGCCGGAACGCTCAGACCTGGATGGTATTGTTGGAAGGGGGGGGGGGGAGGTAGCTGAGGGACAGAATGGAGCGGGGATAGGAAGGGTAAGCAGGAGATCACTTCACAATAAAATATTTTTTCACATTTAAAAGGTATAAATATTTTATCTAGGTATTGAAATAACTGCCTTTTTTGCTCTGATTTTAACTGCAGCGACGCACGCCCGGCTTTGTCCGCAAGAATGATCATAGGGTGGACTCTTAAATATTATCCAAGATGCTAACTGAATAAAGAAAAGCTTACGTTAACCGTCCGTGGAATATTTTTAAAAATGCCTCTACAAACACTCTAACATTAAAGTTGTATTTATTTATGCATATGTGAGGGAAGAAACGTGTGAGCAAATAAAGAATTGGAGATAAGTTGTTCTGAAAAAAAGCAACACTCACCGACAAAATGTTTCTTCCCGGAGAGTCCAGTTCTCTGGAATAGTTTGTGAACCATTCCTTTGCTGTTTCGTCATGTTTGCGACGAAGTGTCAGTGCCACCTATCAAAACAAAATAACATGGTTTTTTTAAAAAAAAACTGCGTTAAATTCATTATTTTAATTTAGTTATTCCTCAGATTCGTCAGCTACGTATTTCTGCTGTCAAATCAGACTTGTCTGTATAGCCACAGATTTGCGAAAGGTAGAATTTTCGGACATAAAGAACTTTCTCAAAATTTAGACCTGGAGAGGAATTTATTTGCCTTGTGGACAAAATATGTTCTATAAAAAAAGCCAGATTGATGACAAACATTCGATATCTTTTTAGTTGCAAAGCATATCTTATCATGGATAAAAAAGCTAATTTTGAAACTAAATATCTTCACAAAAATCTTTATTTTTAAACCTAAAATCTGTTGCATTTTTCGTTTTTCTTAGAATGTTTCTTTGAGTATCGAGTTTAATGTTTCTTAGAGTTTTATTCGATTAAAAAGTTTGGAAGTGACTACTGGGAAATTTTAAATGTTTATGCTACTCAGAAGAATAATTCTTCGAAAATGTATTTTCTTATTTTTTTAAAAAAAAAATCACTTTGAAGTACTTGTTTCCTCGTCTGTAATTCCTCATTGGTTGTTCGATTTCAAAAAACAAATTTTATTTTTTGCAGCTTTTCTTATAGAGATAAAAAAAATTTTAGACCACAGTGTTTTTTCATGATTCCTGCAATATGGATTTATCTTCCTCTATTTCTCTAGGGAATAAAGAAAGCGAAGAGTGATGTGTGTTCTGAGAAAAACTGATCAATACCTAGTCAGAGCTGAAAAAATTGTGTAACCCAATTCAGTTTTTGATCTTGTTGTTCTGTTAGATGCGCTAGTTTTAAAGTTCACATTTTCTAATAGGCGATTTATTTGTATTTTGATTTGATTTCATAGAATGCAGTGTTTTATTTGTTTTTAATATATTGTTTACAATGGAAAGACGTTTACCTTTTTTTCTGAAGTGAAAACATTTATTAAACAAAATACCATGAATTCGAAAAAGGTTGATAAAACTTGGATGTCTCGTAAGTCCAATATAAAATTCATACCAATTATTGGCAGTTATTTTAGCATGATCTAGTGTTGTTATTGAGAATATGACAATTATACTGATTAATTGTCAGTCGTGTTTGAAAATAAGGTTTTAAATAATGCCCAGGTCTGTTGGAAGTTGTAATTTTCAAGATTGATCAACATTATTTTGATTGCGTTGCTGGTTTTTCCTATTATTCATTTCATTAAACGTTTGCTGTGTTGATTTCCACTGATGGTCATTGGCTTATACCAATTTTGTATTTTATATCAATTTATTTCCAGTTAATTCTTCTCTGAAATAGTGTTGGTCTTGTTTAATCAGTTTATTAATTAGTTATTATCTTATGCTATGCTTATATTCTATTGTTTTAAGTAATCTCGTTTTTATTTATTGAGCTTGAGTTATGTTCTCCCATATATATGTAATAATCGCACCTAATTTTATTTCAAATTCTAATATTTATTTTATAATCTTAATGTATTCCAAAATCACTTTTCTGAAACCCCAGTTTCGTTCTTTTCCCGCGCTGAAGGTATATTAAATCTCTCATTTTGGCATATTTATTACTAAAAAAATTTTTTAATCGTTTCCACGCGCACACAAATTGCGAAATCAAATTGCGAAATCTTTGTCGCCATGCATTTTCCCTAAAACACTTACGTAATATACTAAAAATAGCTATTATTCCCTTCACTTTGATCACATGTCTATCTGTTAAATCCCTATCTGAGAAAAAGCAGGGGTCTTCTGTTCACTTTTGGCTTAAAACTTAAACGAAGATGCACGTACATTTCGTCACTCTCCCATAATAAAATGAAAATTAGAATTTAACTCGGCCCGTGTTTTTTATTTAACGACTACAAATACGAATGCATGTCACATATATATTTTTTGAAAAACATTGGAAAATAATTCAAATGAAATTGCTTTCACTTGATTAAAATATAAATAAATGAAAAAAAAAAACCCTTTCTATTAGCGATAATTTTGATCGCCAGAGTAGTACTTTTCATCTGATTGATGAAATTTTTTCTCTACATTTCCATAAAGTTCGTCACATAACTGCACATGTGATCTAACATTCATCTGCACATTGTTTCACGCTGCACTGTAAAGTCGTGTCCTTTTTCATCTACAAATCACTAATTTCAAAACTTAATTGGTGCCACCCATTTGGCGTGTATTGCGTGAGCATGGTTTGACTCAATTAGCGAATCTCGCTTCATAATAAGAATTTCCGTATTTAATACGGATACCACCCATTTGACGTGTATTGCGTGAGCATGGTTTGACTCAATTAGCGAATCTCACTTCTTAATAAGAATTTCCGTATTTAATACGGATACCACCCATTTGGCGTGTATTGCGTGAGCCTGGTTTGATTCAGCGAATCTCGCTTCAAAATAAGAATTTCCGTATTTAATACGGATACCACCCATTTGGCTTGTATTGCGTGAGCATGATTTGACTCAATTAGCGAATCTCACTTCATAATAAGAATTTCCGTATTTAATTGGTGCATCTCAATGTATCAGTTCTTGAATGAATCCTCCGTAAAGTAAAAAAAGAAAGATTAATAAAAACAAACTGCGATTCTTGTGATTTTATGCTGGTAATGGTAATGATGTTCGCAAAGTTATATAAATGAAATGGCAATTTTTTATAACTTTTTTTGGGCACTATTCCATAATAATAGCCAACCTTTATGCCGGGATATTTTACGTTAAGAGATTATTATATTTTTAATGCTCCTTTTCTTTATATTAAACCATTTTAAAATAATAGAGTTTCAGATTATGATATTTCTTTCACTCTAAGAAACGCATGTAATGGTTAAATTTTATAAATAATTTCTTTGCTATATTGTAACTTTTTATAAAAAAATAAATACGCACCCCAAATAATTACCCATGATCTTTTCCCCGCGTTTACTGTGTTTAAATAATATACTGATAGTTAAAAAGCTGTGTTTGTTTATATTTCCCCCGGTTGTCAAATCAGTTTACATAATTCACATTCACGAAACATACTAAATTGGCTTCAAAATATCGAAGTTTAATAAGCGGCTTTAGTCCCCTCAATACATGCATTAGACTGCGCGATATGGTCTATACATAATAATCCGGTAATCTCCTCCCCTATCTGTCTGTGTTACTCGTAATACGTTCCATCCCTCATTTCATGGTCCAAGCCCATTCCGCAGACTATTTCGGTGAGATTGGACGTGTATAATAGACTGCAGTTTGGCGAATCGCATGTTATATGACCGTAATTCAGTGCCCGCTCATACAAATATTGAAAAGGGGCCTGCCCAATTATTGCGATTTCCCTCCGAGGATCAAGAGCGACTAATTAGATTTATATTTCCACTGTCTTTTCCGCCTCCAAAGTTGTCTCTGTGGAACGGTAGACTATAACAACGCTGCGTTTGTGCCCGGGGGTGAGATGTGGGCAGGAGCTTTAACTTTCAGGAATAACCTTGCAATTTGTTGCGATATCCCTCCTCTATGTATTGCACCAGCCCTTTGGCTTTTCCCATGAGTTGAACCGCTTCCCATTTCTGAGATATTCTGCGATATGCGATTGGAAATCCTTATAAGCTTAGAGTTGGAGTGCTTTGCAATAGATTTTGTAATCCTTTTATTGGTTTGTTATGCCGTTTCTTGAATATCTTTGTATAAGAGAAATATTTCATTGACGTGGAATTTAAGTGCGTTTAAAGTCTAGATAAGTTTTGAGGCACCATGGATAGTTGTTTAAAAAATTGGTAATTGTCTAAATCTGAGAGGAATCTTTTCTTCTTCTGTCTCTTCAAGTAAGTTATTCTCTTAATACCTCACAATTGTCGCACCCAAGTAGTTTTAGAACAAATTTGTGAAATTATATATATATAATGTTCATTTGGTGTTTTTATGATAAATAATTTGTCCATTTAGCACATGCACTCTTTGAGTTTTTTCTAAACTTGCTTTTTATAGAATATTTTCATTTTAAAATTGTTTCTTATTTATCTTATCTTGGGAAATAAATCAAAGTAGACTTAAACGTTAAATGCATCACATAAGTAGTGCATATCTTTATCCAACATAATAGTTAACTCAGTTTTTCCTGGAGTAGCGAATCTATACTTATAAAAGGCAATGTTTGTGTGTATGTGCGTGCGATGTTCAGACGAATCCATCGCACTTACAGCCTTGAAATTTGGCACACAGGTAGTCGTAATGGTGTCTCAATGCACCTCGAAGCCTGAATTTTAAAATTTAATCTAGAAATTTTTTCATTTAATATTTTGTGTTGTTTTGGGTAATTTTTGACACTAATTTCTCAATAGCATGGTTTCGGATAATTGTACGGGGAAAAACAAATAAAAAATAAATGCACCCTCGGAAAGAGCACACGATTTCCGTTCTAATGAAGTTTGTTTTGAATTTCCAACGTAATTTACTGAATTTTGAGGAAGTTTTTATATAATAGTCACTTTTTATTTATATTTTAAACTTTCAATTCGTATTTTCTTGCATCCGACGTTCTAATAACACTATCATATTCAATTTTTTGTAGGTTTAAACCGGAATATTTATCCCTGTTTTAAAACAAGAATTGTTAAAATATGTTTTTCCTCCGATTTTCTATGAATTTTTTTATTGAACAGTTCAAAACATTTTATCTTGCATATCCGAATCGACGACGCTTTCGTCCGACCCAAGGTTACTCTCAGTTCCCAGAATGCATTTCTACTTATCCGATTGGCTGGCGGTACCACGTCATGCTCCCGATCATTTTATTGCGTCAGCTAATCGTAATTACTTCATTTTACTGATCCAAGAATCATTTGATTTATACTTTTTGATAGCCGCGCATATATGCTGATATCTTTAGTTAAAAGAACACGTTATTTTTATCTCGCTCAAGTTCCTGCGTGTACTTTCACTAAAAATCGAGGGCGAAATCAATAATATATACATATGTTTGATTTCATTTTCAAAACTTTGTTTTTTTTATTTTTATTTTGTTTAAATCATTATGCCATGGGCAACGCCGTGCGCGTACTGCTAATAGGAACTAAAAGATGATGGTAGCCATTTTTCTGTTATTGACAGCGATTTGATATAAAAATCAATGTTTATTGATTGCCATTTGTCTGGCCTTGTGTGTAAATAGTCTGATGAGATACGTATAAAATGGGTTTTCAGAATAATTTTTCACGTCTTTCTTTCACATTTAGCCCGCTTTTCTACGTTTCTTTTCTTTTTTTTTAAGATCAGAAATTTTCAGCTGAGATTCTTACACCAGAATTGCTTAAGTATCTAAATCGGTGGACGCTTTAACAGCTTAGTTAATTCGCAAAATATTTTTAACGTGACAAATGCAGTTATACGCATTTTATTTTCTTCGAATTTTCTTATACCGCAGTAGATTAACAACTGATGAAGCACGTCGGTTACTTCAATAACTTCCTTGGAAATCAATATCATACAAAGAAAGCCAAAAAACAAAGATAAACTCGGAGGTAATTGAGAGAGAAAAAAAAAGGCAAACAAGGAATCCATTCTAGTCCATTTTTTTCAAGGGCTAAGAACTTTATTCGAAATGGATTCAAAATAATAATTGGGAATTTTTTCTGTAAGAAGCTAGCATTACGCCAAACGTAACTTCTCTTAGCCCGAAATTTCCCAAACAAAAGTCATAGGAGATCTGTACACAAAAAAGCATATTTTCAAAAGAAAGAGGAAAAACACAAACATCAAGTCTAATTTCCAAGTGTAAATGATAACTATAAGACTGAGAACTTTTGACTGAAAAGAAGTTCATTTAACTGGATTTTGCGCATAAACGAGGCGTTAAAAATTTATTTCTTTAGTGAGGTTGAAGAATGAAAAATGAAGGTTTTGGCAAACAATTTCATATTTTCCTTTCCGCTTCGGAGAGTGGTTGAAGTAACTTGCAGGCGGTATAAATGTGTGTGCTCAAAAACTGAAGTCTGCTGCAAATACAGTGGAATACACATTTGAGTCAAATTGTCTTGCCTACGCCCTCTTCCTGCCTTTAACTCTTCCCTTTTCTCCGTGGAACTTTTTTTCCCTTCCGTCTTTCAGAATTTCCAGAAAACTCAATAAAGCTGTTTGCTTTCAAAACGTTAATATAGTGCCGCCTTATAACTTATCTCCCCGAAAACCTAAAATGACAGGCTGAATTTTCCAGTATTAAGGTGTAATATTTCCCCTCACACGTTCATTTCCTATCTTCCATCTATCCTATCTTGGTGTCAAAAAACTTTTTGCAGCTCACCACACTTTTTTCCTCTGCTTCTTTCCTTCTGGTTTATCTTTCTTTTTAATTTTCTCTTAACTCCAAAAGGATGGAATTTTTCGAAAGGACATAGATTATTATTTTTACTCTCAATCCATTTCTCTGGAGATTCATCAT